>JANEHU010002386.1:0-44994 GCA_027563435.1 Nasonovia ribisnigri | reverse complement strand
TGTTCAAAAATACTATTCGTAGATACTTGAGTCTTTAAGAGTACATATTATATTGTATACACTATACGCTGTACAGTAGACACACCCATTTTTTTTATCAAAAATAAATTAAATCTACTATAATACATAATACTTAATGCCTAATAGTAAAATGAATTACATTAATCTCAGTCGTTTTATCCCTAAATTCATAGTTAATAAAGATTGAATATTTATGGATCAACACAAATATTTAAGGCAAAGACTGTAGCAGTTGAGTTTATTTTTCTATAACTTTGCAATATCTACAATTATCTAACAATAATTATTTGTGTAATTAATTTACATGCTAATAAATATTATTTTATGTGGATGACTATTCAATAATAGTTGCATTTAGGTCCCTTAAAATCACCGCTAAACAGTATAATATTATATTAAAATATGTAGGTACATTTTAGCTATTTGTGTGAAGTTGATTTTCCATACAATAATATAAGGTAGGTACTAATTGTAGTTTGCTTACATTTTCTTCAAATGGAACAGCAAGGTCATTACAGGAGATAATCTTAACCACATTTTCAGAAGATAGAGATAGGAACTCATCATTTTTAACCACTTCTCTGGAAATAATTGTTATTATATAAAATATAATTTATTGATAAAAAAAATAGAGAGTTAAGTTAATTATAATCTTACAAAAAATGTTTTTTAACGAATGCCTCAGAACATGATAACAATGCCGTACAGTTATGTAAGTCAGCAAATGCTCTGATACCAAGACAATTCGATGCATCTAGTTGTTTTTGTAAAAATTCAGAACATGCATCCCTTACAAAATCTAACTGTAACAGGTTTGCAGCTGGTAACAAAACCTTCAGAAATCAACAAAAATATACTTAAAATAATTTTTATATCAGTCTGTAACAATTAAGAAACCACATTTTTAATTAGGTATACCTGTACATTTTCTTTTGTGACCATAATTTCGCCTGTATAAATATAATCGAATAACAATTCTAAAACGGTGGAATCTAATTTTTTCATATTAACGGTGTTGTTGCCGGTTTTTTCAATTTTCCGAGATTCTATAAAATTTGAAAATTATATTTTATATTTTAGTTGCTACTTTAGTTATAACTTTTAAATTCTAAAACATTTCCACTAGTCTACTGCCGTATAACTATTTAAGGGGGTTAGTTAACACAGTGTATTATATCAACACAAATAACTTAACAGGAAAAACTCTCACGATTCGTGCCTCATTGATATTATGTCAAATATTGATATTTTTTTTCATCTGAAAGATATGAATTTTTTTCAGGCCAAATGCATATTTTAGCATCTTTAATTATAGTTATGAAAAACGGGCTTTGATCCGATCTACGAAATTGTCTCTTATTTTAAATAAATAAAAAATTAACCAATTCCGACTAATGTAGAGGAAATGTGAGTTTTTCCTGTAAATCATCTTTATTACTCTCATCAAAATAATTACTGAACATTGCACAGAAATATGGACTAGCTGCCATTAAAACGTTTTTATGACCAAACGTGGAAACTCCATCATCTGTTTCAAATCTAATATCACATAAAACTTCATTTCTAAAACAAAAATGTGTTACTCATATTTACTTTTAATGAAGCTAAAATTAACTTTTACATACTTGCGTAGAGTTTGCAAATCTTCTAGTAATCGGAGAGAGTGAGAGTTATTTTTAAAATTTGTTGGTTCACATTCTTTGAGTGTCAGAGCTTGCTTTGGAACACTCCCACTTGATGAAGTCTTTAAGGGATCCATTTCTTTCACCGATATAACACTTTTGAAATTATTTTAAAAATAGTAGTACATTTTTTATATCAGCATTGATCATTAAGACTTAAGTAATACTACATTTTAGTATAGAAAATAATGTACTGCTGTTAAAAAAATATATCGGATGATATCATAAATAACTATAAAATATAAATATAAACAAGTGTTTATTTACAAGTTTATTGTTCCTAGACTTTAGATTGTATATGCACAATGCAAGGCGTGTACATTCGGTTATTTTTTGACTCTAAAACTTTAGGTACCTAATTACCAGATAATTTTAAAATTACAACCAGTTCACAATAATTATATACCTTATACTTTTATTTTTTTAATTTAAGGCCAAAAAAAACATTGAATTAAAATAAATTTATAGAATATGTATTTTATTATTTATTTATTGTAGTTGAATTTGAATCAGCTAAGTAATGACTATAATAAGTAATAAACAATTTACTGCAGGACAATAGGTATGAAACTCACATATGGGCTCATATAATTGATGTAGGTAGGTACTTAGTTAACGTTAAGAATAAAAAATGTATTCATCCAATATATTAAAAAATAGTATAAAATCGCAATTTAAATTATTTAAAAATCCTACCTGATGTCGAATCTCAATGTACAGTGCACACGGACTATATACCTGTATAGTATATAGTGTTAACTTTTGCAGTGTTGCGTTTCGCTTCTTCCTGTCTTGCTAGACCGAAAAAATTAAGTAAACGTTTTATTTTTTTCATACATCTGTCTTGATATTTGTAAAATGTTATCTTGTTTACCTTGCAATAACAGATAGTTGAACTATTTTTTTTCGAGTACCACTTATGCTTTTAATTCGATTTTATCAGTCATGACGTACCAATGTACCTTTAAAGCTAACAAATAATAAAGTATACAAATAATATTTTAGTTCCATTTTACAATGATCAATATTTACCCAAAACATAATGTGTTGTACTAACATGCGGATGTCTTCTTACTTTTTTTTCTTACTCTACTTAACATTAAATACTTGAAACGTAAAAGCATACTTTAGTAGTTTAATACAATATTTAGCATATTTAAAATGTTTTTGAGCTATTTATACACATTTGACATTTGGCGTTTTCAATTTTTTAAATTCTGAGTGGAGCGATGAATGTATTGATTTTACAATGATGTGTGTTTTTTTAGATTCTGAACGGAGCGATGAATGTATTGGTTTTACAATGATGTGTGTTTTTATTTTTTATTTTTTTTTTTTTATTTTTTTGTGTCTGTCATCACGTTTTGGGACAGTAAAAGTGCTTAGATTTTCTTCAATAGTACCTTTTCTGATAGGAAAGTGAATCTAGTTGGTACTTTGGGGGGTCAAAAGTAAACATTTTCCAGTAGTTTTCAAAAGTACCGTGAAAAACAAATGGAAAATTAAGGAAAAAACGGGAATTTTTACGCAACATTGATTTTCGATAAAATCGATTTTGGTTTTTGGTGTAAGTCTAAAAAAAATGACGGTAAATACATGAAATTTTTACTGAATGTTTATATAAGCAGTTTCTATATACCATACCGTTTTCAAAATATTTTGACTTATTTTGAGCTGTTTACAGACATTTTAAATTTCCAATCTTTTTGGTTTTTTTTTTTTTAAAATCAATAACATTTTATTTATTCGTTAAAAATTCTTGAAAATTTAATAGAATGCTCCTAATATATTGTTTCAAAGGCACATGAAAAATATTAAAAATCTGTAGTCACAATTTTTTTTTCTAAGCATTCAAAGTTGAAATTTTGACAAAATACGTAAAAATGACGAAAATTTGAAAATTATTTAGAGTTAAAAATTCATAAAAATTTTTTTTTTTAAATCTAAGGTTTTAAATTTTAACACAAGATTTAACGTAAGTTTTTCTACTTTTATCAAAAATAAAATATCTAAAAGCAATTAAAAATAAATTTTTATGAGTGTTTTAAGTTCATAATTTTACAACATAGGATATTCACTCGATTTCTCATGTAGCGTTTTTCTTATTTGATTGTAATTCAAAAACGAATAATTGTAGATGCATGAAAATTTCACTAAATGTTTATATTCTCATTTTCTATACACCATTCAGTTTTGAAAATATTTTGATTTGTTTTGAGCTGTTTACAGACATTTTTAGTTTTCAATTTTTTTAGTTTGTTTTTTTATAATTGTCAATAAAATTTTATTTGGTGGGCCAAAAAGTCTGAAAATTTAATACAAGCTTTATAACATATTGTTACAATATCAGTTGAAAATTTTTAAAAATACATAGGCACGATTTTTTTTTATAAGCATTTAAAGTTCGAATTTTGACAAAATTTGTCAAAATCTCGAAAATTATAAATCATTGTAATTAAAAAATTATAAAATGTTCAGTTTTTATAACTAAGTGTTGAAAATTTAAAACAAAAATTCTCATAAATAAATCATACTGTAACCAAAAAATCTAAAAAATATATCAACACATTTATTTTTTACAGACATTTTAATTTCAAATTTAGACAAAATTTCATATTTAAACCAAGAATAATGATTTTAGTTATATTGATATAATTTAAAAATATTATTTGTTGGTATATGAAACTTTTAGAATATATTGTTATATTTTATATACACGCAATGGTATTTTAAAATATAATTTTTTTGAGAAAAATGAATTTAACCAACTATAGTAAATACTAATGCCTATAATACTAAAATTAATTACTTTATTCACAATAATATCATCAAATACATTTAGACTTAGTAAGATATATTATAGACTGACTGACCGTCTTCGCTCAGAATCGTTTTTCTTATTCAATGATATTATATCATTGGATTAAAATCTAACACAATCCATTACAGTGAATCACTTGTAACCTACTGTACAGCAGAGCGACATACACTTACCCGCCCTTTTTTTAGTTTTTTTTTCTATAAATGTCAATAAAATTTTATTTGTTGGGTAAAAAATCTTGAAAATTTAATAGTAGGCTTCTAATATATATTTTCAAAGGCAGATGAAAAGTATTAAAAATCCGTAGTCACAATTTTTATTCATAGGTAATCAAAGTTCAAATTTTTACAAAATACGTTGAAATGACGAAAATGTGCAATTTATTTTGAGTTAGAAATTCATCAAAATTTTTCTTTTTATATCTAAGGTTTGAAAATGTGATACAAGAATCCTTATAAGTTTGCCTAATTTTTTCAATAAAAAAAAGTTTATAAGCAAGTCATAATAAATTTTTATGAGCATTTCAAGTTTAAATTTTTACAAGATTAGATACTCGATCACTCGATTTCTCATGTAGCGATTTTCTTATTTTGTTGCAATTCAAAAACGAATAAATGTAGATGCATGAAAATTTCACTGAATGCTTATATAAGCATTTTCTATATACCATCTAAATTTTAATATATTTAGACTGTTTTTCAGCTATTAACGGACGATTTAAATTTTCAAATTTTTTAGTTTTTTTTTTCTATTAATATCAATAAAATTTTATTTGCTGGGCCAAAAATAATGAAAATTTAATACAAGGCTCCTGATATATTATTACAATAGCAATTGAAAAATGTTAAAAATACATAGGCACAAATTTTTTTTATAATCATTTAAAGTTCGAATTTTGACAAAATTCATCAAAATCTCAAAAATTATAAATTATTGTAATTAAACAATTATAAAATGATCAGTTTTTATAACTAAGGATTGAAAATTTAAAATAAATATTCTAATAAATAGTACATACTGTAATCAAAAAATCTAAAAAATATATAAACATAGTTATTTTTATAGACATTTTAAATTCCAATTTAGAGGAAATTACATATTAAAATCAATTTTAACGAGTACAAGTATATATTATAATATTTTTCTAGCATCACTGATAATTTTTTGTTAATAATTAAATAATAAGAATAATATTAATTCAACTTAGTAGCTACCGTAAAATAACAATATCAATATAATTTCAAATATCCTAGACTATAACATACCGTCCCCGCTCAGAATCGTTTTTCGTATACACTATACAATGATATATCATTGAATTCAAATTTAATACCATCCATTATAGTACAGTGATCTACTTGTAGCCTACTGTACAGCGGAGCGACATCCACTTGACCCCCTTTTTTTCCTTAAATATCGATAAAAAAAAGCCTTAAACCGCTCTGGTCTAAAATAAACCAAAAGTATACCTGTACAATATGAAAATATACATTCAAACGGCCCATGGACGATTATCATAAGATAGCTGGTCTTGGAGTGATAGGAGATCAATTTGTCTTTGTTATAGGAGGGGTAAATCGGTCAAGTACAAAATCTGTTAGTATGCTTTATGCATATTCACAATCACCCTCTTGGGTTCCAATGGACGACATGTTAGTTAGTCGAATACGATTAGGAGTTGGAGTATTAGGCGATTCCATATAATATGCAGTAAGTTCAATATTTTGCTTATTTTATATTATAAATTTATATTATTTTGTAATGCTAGGTTGGTGGACTTGACGGCAATGATGCTTTAAATAGTGTAGAGGTATTTGATGTCAGTATTCAAAAATGGCGAATGGTGTCTAGTATGTCAATTAAGAGATGGGGTTTGGGTGTTGGTGTACTCAATGGTCGTTTATACGCGGTGAATAATTATATAATTTCTGTAATTTTAATTTGTAATACATTACATTGTATTTCATTTGATAAAATTATGTAGGTTGGGGGTGCAAACGGTAAAGGAAAATGTTTGAAATCTGTGGAATATTATGATCCCGCACTTGACACATGGACGCCAGTTTCTGAAATGTCTGTAAGTCGTCGGGGTGTTGGAGTAGGTGTCTTGGACGGTCTTATGTATACTTTGATTACCTATAAAAAAAAAAATTGTAAATATGGATTTTTAATATTTATCTGCCTTTGAAACTATATATTAGAAAGCCTACTATTAAATTTTCAAGATTTTTTACCCAACAAATAAAATTTTATTGACATTTATAGAAAAAAAAACGAAAAAAATTGAAAACTGAATATGTCCGTTAACAGCTTAAAATAAGTCAGAATACTTTGAAAATGCTACGGTGTGTAGAAAATGGTTATATAAACATTCGGTCAAAATTTCATGCCTCTACGGTCATTTCTTTTAGAGTTATACTAAATACCAAAATCGATTTTGTCGAAAATTGGTTTTCCGTAAAAATTCCCGTTTTTCCCATAATTTTTCATTTGTTTTTCCAGGCGCTCATGAAAACTACTGGGAAATTTTGACTTTTGACCCCCCAAAGTACCAACTAGATTCACTTTCCTATCAGAAAAGGTACTATTGAAGAAAATCGAAGCATTTTTTCTGTCCTAAAACGTGATGACAGACACAAAAATAAAAAAAAAAAAAAAAAAATAAAAAAAAAATAAAAAAAAAAACACACATCATTGTAAAACCAATACATTCATCGCTATCCTCAGAATCTAAAAAATATGAAAACCCAGGTTTTTAGATTCTGAGCGCGGCGATGAATGTATTGATTTTACAATTATGTGTTTTTTTTTTTTTTTTTAATTTTTAATTTTTTAATTTTTAATTTTTTAATTTTTGTGTCTGTCATCACCTTTAAGGATAGTAAAAATGCTTCGATTTTCTTCAATAGTACCTTTTCTGATAGGAAAGTGAATCTAGTTGGTAATTTGGGGGGGTCAAAAGTTAAACTTTCCCATAATTTTTCATGAGCGCCGTGAAAACTGAAAAATTATGGGAAAGTTTAACTTTTGACCCCCCCAAATTACCAACTAGATTCACTTTCCTATCAGAAAAGGTACTATTGAAGAAAATCGAAGCATTTTTACTATCCTTAAAGGTGATGACAGACACAAAAATTAAAAAATTAAAAATTAAAAAATTAAAAATTAAAAAAAAAAAAAAAAACACATAATTGTAAAATCAATACATTCATCGCCGCGCTCAGAATCTAAAAACCTGGGTTTTCATATTTTTGAGATTTGTTGGATACAGAATAACCTTGTTTTAAATTTTCAATCCCTTTTGAAAATTGAAAATTGAAACTATGTATCTATAAACAGCCAACGAGTCAAAAATTATTGAATATTTTATCACGTATACAAAATGAACAAACAAACATTTGGTGATAAATTCAAGTATCTATGGTTATCGTGTACACAAACACACAAAAAAGAGAAATCATTGAACAATCAATAAATTTATCAACTTCACACAGAATCTTAAATATAATTTAGAGTAAAAATTAAATTACAAAAAAACTACAAAAAACTACGAAAACAATATAACCTTTAAACAATTGAATTTTAAATTATTTGCATTATTTTTCGTTTAATACAATTCTGTAGATTATGTTTTGTTTAATTATTTTATATTTTGTTGATCGTTATGTTTTGTTTTGTGATATTTAATTTTTGTTGATTATTACTTTCCGTTATAATTACGATTACAAACTTCAATCGTTTTTTGTCAAAAATAACGTTATTATCATAACGTAGTTATAACGTTTGCAAGCCCTGGTGTAAATACTAAATACTACATTATATATGATTTTGTTAATAAACCTACTACAATATAATTAGCTATATAGCTTATTTATTTAATTTGTAAATAGTCAATTTAAATTATAAAAAACATTTTTAACAAATGTATTAAGCTGATTAGTTAATACAATTTGGTGGTCTATCAACAACTACTCCACCATAAATTTGTACTCCATTTATTGACAAATTCTCCACGGTCCAAGTATTGGTGTTAGGGTTGTAAATTTCTACAGTATCATCAATAGGTTCATCAGATTCTCCACCCATAACATATAATAAACCATCTAATACAGCTACTCCTATAAAAAGAAATGTAATTTATATTCAATATATAATTAAAGTGAATCATTAAAAAAAAAAAATTATTATTTTAGTCACCGGGCCTATATCGGGAGAAATGCATATCAGCTACAGATGTCCAAACTCCATCACTCGGTCTATAAGCTTCAACACTTTTAAGATCCTTTACATTATAGCCACCAATAGCATACATAAGACCGTCCAAGACACCTACACCAACACCTTGACGGCATTCAGACATTTCTGCAACTGTTGTCCATGTGTCAAGTGAGGGATCATAATATTCCACAGATTTCAAACGTTTATAATTATCAGCAGCACCGCTTACACCCCCAACCTACATAATTTTATCAAATGAAATACAATGTAATGTATTATAAATTAAATTTAACAAAATAATATAATTATTCACCGCGTATAAACGACCATTGAGTACACCAACACCCAAATGCGATTTCTCAATTGACATATTAGATACCATTCGCCATTTTTGAATACTAACATCAAATACCTCTACACTATTTAATGAACTAGAGCCATTAAGTCCGCCAACCTAGCATTACAAAATGGTATATATTTATAATATAAAAAATTAAAATCAGTATTTTACTTACTGCATATATGGAATCACCTAATACTCCAACTCCTAATCGTTTTCGACTAACTAACATGTCAGCCATTGGAACCCAGGAGGGTGATTGTGAAGATACATCAAGCATACTAACAGATTTTGTACTTGACCGATTTACCCCTCCTATAACAAAGACAAATTGATCTCCTATCACTCCAAGACCAGCCATCTCATGACAATCGTTCATCGCTGGTGCATTCTTTCGTAGTTTAGTTACTGGGTCATACCATTCTGTATAACATTTTGGCGATGTATCAGACTTGTTGAACATTAGAATAACCTGATAGAATTAAATGGATAAAAATATAAAATAATTATAAAGACAAGTTAATCAAAATGGAATCATACCTTTTTAGAACCACCAAACTGTCTAGGTTTACATCGAATTGTTTTTGGAATGGTAAAATGCTGAACTGATTTTTTTAGATTAAAACGTATTGCTTCAAATACATAATCTTTACCTAAAAACATTATTATAATTATAATTAAATATATTCATTCATATTGATGACATATTCATGCACACAATTGTTTAGAAGAGGTTCTTCAACTACATTATCTAAAATATCAGGCCTTAATAATGGCAAACGAACATGTTCCATTAGTTTTGGCAAAAGATCTTTTCTCTGATCCAAATCATGTTTTACCCACTTAATAACACATTCAAATACCTACAATAACACATATTTAAAATTTAATTACAATATAATAATTTGATCAAACACCTAACTATAAGTGTAATATGATTATCACAGAGTCCCGTACATACGATAAGGTGTATACAAGTGGGTGAAGTGGAGGTTAGTTCAAGTCCCCTCCTAGGCCTTATAAGTTTAATAAAATAGTGTGATTCTGTGCGAAGACGGTCAGTCAGTCTATAATATCTTACTAAGTCTAAATGTATTTGATGATATTATTGTGAATAAAGTAATTAATTTTAGTATTATAGGCATTAGTATTTACTATAGTTGGTTAAATTCATTTTTCTCAAAAAAATTGTATTTTAAAATGCCATTGTGTGTATATAAAATATAACAATATATTCTAAAAGTTTCATATACCAACAAATAATATTTTTAAATTATATCAAAATAACTAAAATCATTATTCTTGGTTTAAATATGAAATTTTGTCTAAATTTGAAATTAAAATGTCTGTAAAAAATAAATGTGTTGATATATTTTTTAGATTTTTTGGTTACAGTATGATTTATTTATGAGAATTTTTGTTTTAAATTTTCAACACTTAGTTATAAAAACTGAACATTTTATAATTTTTTAATTACAATGATTTATAATTTTCGAGATTTTGACAAATTTTGTCAAAATTCGAACTTTAAATGCTTATAAAAAAAAATCGTGCCTATGTATTTTTAAAATTTTTCAACTGATGTTGTAACAATATATAAGAAAGCTTGTATTAAATTTTCATTATTTTTGGCCCGACAAATACAATTTTATTGATATTAATAGAAAAAAAAACTAAAAAATTTGAAAACTAAAAATGTCTGTAAACAGCTCAAAACAAATCAAAATATTTTCAAAACTGAATGGTGTATAGAAAATGAGAATATAAACATTTAGTGAAATTTTCATGCATCTACAATTATTCGTTTTGAATTACAACCAAATAAGAAAAACGCTACATGAGAAATCGAGTGAATATCCTATGTTGTAAAATTATGAACTTAAAACACTCATAAAAATTTATTTTTAATTGCTTTTAGATATTTTATTTTTGATAAAAGTAGAAAAACTTACGTTAAATCTTGTGTTAAAATTTAAAACCTTAGATTTAAAAAAAAAAATTTTTATGAATTTTTAACTCTAAATAATTTTCAAATTTTCGTCATTTTTACGTATTTTGTCAAAATTTCAACTTTGAATGCTTAGAAAAAAAAATTGTGACTACAGATTTTTAATATTTTCATGTGCCTTTGAAACAATATATTAGGAGTATTCTATTAAATTTTCAAGAATTTTTAACGAATAAAAAAAATGTTATTGATTTTTTAAAAAAAATTACCAATTTATTAGTTTGCTTACTTTTTCTTCGTACGGAACAGCAAGGTCATTAATGGAAATAAGCTTCCCCAAATCTTCACAAGGTAAAGACAAGAACTCATCACCAGATTTAACAACTTCTCTGAAAAATATTTTTATAGTTAAATACTTACTCTTTGATATAGACTTTAATTAATTAAATTATGTTTGTCATACAAAAAATGTTGTTTAATATATGCTTCAGAACTCGACAACAATTCCGTACAGTTATGTAGGTCAGCAAATGCTTTGATTCCAAGACAATTTGAATGATCTAGTTGGTTTTTTAAAAACTCAACACATGCATCACTTACAAAAGCTAACTGTAAGATGTTTGCAGCTGGTAACAAAACCTTGAAAATCAATAAAAATTTATTTAAAACAATTTTATATTTGGTAGTCTATAATATATCAAATTTTTAATTATACCTGTACATTATCTTTTGTGACAATAACTTCGCCCGTATAAATATAATCCAATAATAATTGTAAAACGGTTGAATCTAATTTTCTCATATTCATGGTGTTATTGCCGGTTTTTTCAATTTTCCGAGATTCTATACAATTTGAAAATTATATTTTATACTTTAGTTGCTATCTTACTTATAAATTATAATACATTTCCACTAATCTATTGCTGCAGGTAAACCATTGGTGAGGGGGGGGGGGGGTTAATAGTTAATACAGTGTACTATAACACTTTAACAGGAAAAATTCTCATGCCTAGTGTCTCATTGATATTATGTCAAATTTATGATTTTTTTTTTAATCTGAAAGATATGAAATGTGTTTAGGTCCAATGCATTTTTAAGCATATTTAAATATAATTTTGAAAATCGGGCTTTGATCCGATCTGCAAAATTGTCTTTTATTTTAAATAAACAACAAATTAACGAATTCTGACTATTCTAGAGGGAATGAAAGTTTTTCCTGTAAGTCAACTTTATTGCTCTCATCAAATTAATTACTGAACATTGCACGGAAATATGGACTAGCTGCCATTAAAACATTTTTATGACCAAACGTAGAACATCCATCATCTGTTTCAAATCTAATATCACATAAAACTTCATTTCTAAAACAAAATTGTGTTACTCATATTTATTTTTAATGAAGCTAAAATCAACTTATACATACTTGCGTAAAGTTTGTAAATCTTCTAGTAATCTGAGAGCGTGAGAGTTATTTTTGAAGTTGGTTGGTTCATATTCTTTGGGTGTCAGAGCTTGCTTTGGTTCACTTCCACTTGATGAAGTCGGTAAGGAATCCATTTCTTTCACCGACAAAACACCTTTGAAATTATTTAAAAAATAGTAATATAATTTTATATCCCCAATCATCATTATGACTTAAGTAATACTACATTATAGTAGGTATAAAAGATCTAATGTCCAATAATGTACTGCTGTTAAAAATTACTATGATATCATAAACAACTATAATTATGTACAAGTGTTGAAATAAATAATAAGCAAATATTGAAGTTTATTTTTCCTAGATTTTAGATTGTATATGCATAATGCCAGGCGAATACATTTGATTATTTTTTGGCTCTAAAACTTTAGCTATCTACTTGCCAGACTATTTTAAAATTACAACCAGGCCACAGTAATTTACCTACTTTTTCTTTTAAAATTTAAGTTTTTTGTCAAACTGTATGTCTGTTGCAGTTTATTGGTGATGAAATCAATAACAAATTAACAAATACAAGGAATTTTATAATTTTTATGATTAATCGATCTTTACAAAATGTCACTTTTATCAATTTTTTGATTGTTATGTACTGATTTGAGATTTCACTGTGATTTGTGGTGTCACAGCAAAAATATATTTAAATAACAATAAAAAAAAGGGTGGGTAAGTGTATGTCGCTCTGCTGTACAGTAGGTTACAAGTGAGTCACTGTAATGGATTGTGTTAGATTTTTATCCAATGATATAATATCATTGAATAAGAAAAACGATTCTGAGCGAAGACGGTCAGTCAGTCTATAATATCTTACTAAGTCTAAATGTATTTGATGATATTATTGTGAATAAAGTAATTAATTTTAGTATTATAGGCATTAGTATTTACTATAGTTGGTTAAATTCATTTTTCTCAAAAAAATTATATTTTAAAATGCCATTGCGTGTATATAAAATATAACAATATATTCTAAAAGTTTCATATACCAACAAATAATATTTTTAAATTATATCAATATAACTAAAATCATTATTCTTGGTTTAAATATGAAATTTTGTCTAAATTTGAAATTAAAATGTCTGTAAAAAATAAATGTGTTGATATATTTTTTAGATTTTTTGGTTACAGTATGATTTATTTATGAGAATTTTTGTTTTAAATTTTCAACACTTAGTTATAAAAACTGTACATTTTATAATTTTTTAATTACAATGATTTATAATTTTCGAGATTTTGACAAATTTTGTCAAAATTCGAACTTTAAATGCTTATAAAAAAAAATCGTGCCTATGTATTTTTAAAATTTTTCAACTGATGTTGTAACAATATATAAGAAAGCTTGTATTAAATTTTCAGACTTTTTGGCCCACCAAATAAAATTTTATTGACAATTATAAAAAAAAAAACTAAAAAAATTGAAAACTAAAAATGTCTGTAAACAGCTCAAAACAAATCAAAATATTTTCAAAATTGAATGGTGTATAGAAAATGAGAATATAAACATTTAGTGAAATTTTCATGCATCTACAATTATTCGTTTTGAATTACAACCAAATAAGAAAAACGCTACATGAGAAATCGAGTGAATATCCTATGTTGTAAAATTATGAACTTAAAACACTCATAAAAATTTATTTTAATTGCTTTTAGATATTTTATTTTTGATAAAAGTAGAAAAACTTACGTTAAATCTTGTGTTAAAATTTAAAACCTTAGATTTAAAAAGAAAAATTTTTATGAATTTCTAACTCTAAATAATTTCAAATTTTCGTCATTTTTACGTATTTTGTCAAAATTTCAACTTTGAATGCTTAGAAAAAAAAATTGTGACTACAGATTTTTAATATTTTTCATGTGCCTTTGAAACAATATATTAGGAGTATTCTATTAAATTTTCAAGAATTTTTAACGAATAAAAAAAATGTTATTGATTTTTAAAAAAAAAAAAACCAAAAAGATTGGAAATTTAAAATGTCTGTAAACAGCTCAAAATAAGTCAAAATATTTTGAAAACGGTATGGTATATAGAAACTGCTTATATAAACATTCAGTAAAAATTTCATGTATTTACCGTCATTTTTTTTAGACTTACACCAAAAACCAAAATCGATTTTATCGAAAATCAATGTTGCGTAAAAATTCCCGTTTTTTCCTTAATTTTCCATTTGTTTTTCACGGTACTTTTGAAAACTACTGAAAATGTTTACTTTTGACCCCCCAAAGTACCAACTAGATTCACTTTCCTATCAGAAAAGGTACTATTGAAGAAAATCTAAGCACTTTTACTGTCCCAAAACGTGATGACAGACACAAAAAAAAAAAATAAATAAAAAAAAAACACACATCATTGTAAAACCAATACATTCATCGCTCCGCTCAGAATCTAAAATTACAATATTATGTCGATTCTATGTTACCATATATTAGATCTAAAAATTATAATAAATACATATTATATTATACATAATATTTGCGCTCGCATTTTATCGCAACAGTGCTGTTTTTCAAAAGTATGATTGCCTTTCCTTAAAATGTACATCAATTTAATTTTTTGAAACTTCCCATCATGATCTCAATATTGTTTAAATATTGGGTATAGGTATATTACGTAAGTAAAATATTACGCGCTGTGTCTAGACGCCAGACCATGATGGTAGGTACAGTATGTTGTACGCTATACATTATACAGTATACAATCAGCGTCCATAGTGGCGACAATATCATTGAATTAAAATTAATTTATAGAATATGTATTTTCTTAATTATTTATTCTAGTTGAATTCGAATCAGCACAGTAATGACTAATGAGTAACGGACAATTTACTGCAGGACAATAGGTATGGTATAGTGAGATATGGGCCCATATATAATCGATGTAGGTAGATTCTTATATTATAACGGTAAGAATAAAAAATGTATTGATTCAATATAATATTAAAATATAATTTAAAAATCGCAATTTAAAGGAGCACACAACACAAAAAATAATTTTTTTTTATTTGAAAGAATGTTCAATTCGAAGGATAATGGTATAGGTTTTACGTTTCTACTCACATTGTTCAATAAGTTATGAACAATTGAAAAAAGAGGCGTGACGTCATGGCGAGCGGTCGGCGGACCCGTTTAACCAAAATGTTTCTTTTAATATTTAAAAAACTAAACGTCATATTGAAATTCTGATTCTTTTGTCATCTTAAACACACAAAACCACACATTTATACGTAAATTAAATTTCAAAAATAAAATGTTTAGGTGGGTAAATCGTTGTGAGAATCGAGGAACTTTTACACGTATAAAATAGGCAATTACGATGTGTAGGGCCCAATGACGTCACGCAGCTATTTTACATTTCAAGTAATAATTTTTTTTACATTGGATTTTCACCAAATCATTTCATATAGCCCATAGTTACAATAATTTAACATTAAAAATAATTTAAATAATTTTTTTTTGTGTTGTGTGCTCTTTTTAAATTATAAAATACTTACCTGATGTCGAATCTTGATGCACAGTGCACACGGACTAGTGTTGAGTGTCGCTATAGTGTTGCGTCTCGATTCTTGCTACACCGAAAGAAATATAGGAATGCAAAAAAATTAAGTAAACGTTTTATTATTTTCATACATCTGCCTTGATGTTTGTAATATGTTATCTTGTTTACATTGTAAGAGATAGTTGAACTATTTTTTTTGAGTTCCACTTATGTTTTTAAGTCGGTTTTATCAGTCAAGCCGTACAATTATGTGCCATTAACGACTACAAATTAAACCATTCGAAATTTAATAATAAAATATAAATCTAATTATTAAAATATATACAAATATGAAATAATATTTTAGTTCCATTTTACAATATTCAATATTTTTCCAAAACATAAAATAATGTGTTGTATTTTAAATTTTACTTTTGTTGAACGGAATAACATGAGGATGTCCACTTACATTTTTTTTCCACCTATACTTTACCAAAAATTATTTTGTAGGTCAAAATTGATAAAATGTTCAACTTTGATAGCTAAGGATTGAACATTTTAACAAGGTTATCCTATTCTTTACGACTCCACTTACAAGCTTTTTTAAGTTTAAAACGTATTTTTTTTACCTTTTTAAACATTACTTATAACACGATTTAATCGAGTGTTAAAAAATGTATTTATTGTTACACAAAAAAATAATAAATAGGAGTTACAGGTAGGTACTTATAAGTTATATGCCGAAACGATTTTGCAGGTCGGGCCATCTCTTAGCTCGTAACGGAGCATTACCATCAGTTCAGCGGATGGCAAGCGAATCTCGACTTCGTACCATATGTATTCTGTACCTACTGCAGTCTGCAGGGATATTCGACATAATGGTCAAAAATCACAATTATACATTATAATCTGTATTAATATATTATTTCATCATAAAGAAGTGCGTTATGACTTTTAAAATATAATAAATTATTCGTATAGTGTTCGTTGTAACAACAAAAGAGAAATAAAAAAATAAAAAATAAAAAATGTATAAATAGTTTTATAATTTAGTTGATACTTTTGTTATAATACTTTTTAACTAACTTCCTGTCCGATATTTATTTAGGAGGAAGGGGGGGGGATTTTTAAATCTTTAAAAATTACCACACAAATAATTACTATGAACATTGCACGGAAATAATATCAACTAGCTGCCATTAAAACATTTTTATAACCAAACGTCGAACATCCATCATCTGTTTCAAATCTAATACCACATAAAACACAAATGTGTGACACTAACGTTTATTTTGAATGAATCTAAAATCACTTTTAATATACTTCCGTACAGATTCTAAGACTTCTTACAGAGTGAGAGTTGTTTCTAAAATGTTTTGGTTCACATTCATTGGATGTCAGAACCTGCAGCTTTGGATCATTTTCACATGATGAAATATGTAAGGCATCCATTTCTTTTACTAACATAATACCAACCTTTAAATTATTTTGAAAATGTGATACATTTTTATATCATAATTTATCATTAAAACTTAATACTTACTACATTTCAGTATTTAAGCAGTAAAGGCTAACTAAGTACTTCTGTTAAGAAATTAGGTAAAAAGTTATAATAAATTATTTTTGAAATAAATAATAAGCAATTATCTATGTTCAATGGTACTAGATTGTGGATTGTAATCATAATGCCAGGTGTGTATTTTCAGTTCTTTAATTTTTGGTTATAAAACTTTTACAGACCATTGAAAAATTATAAAATCTATGATATAATATAAATTTTAAATTATATAAGATTTTTATGAAAAACTGCAATATAATTAACTTTATACCTTAATTATTAAATTTGTAAATAATAAATTTAAATCATAAATAACTATAAATATAAACAAGTGTTGAAATAAATAATAAGCATTTATTGAAGTTTATTTTTCCTAGAATTTAGATTGTATATGCATAATGCCAGGCGTATAGGTACATTCGGTTAATTTTTGGCTCTAAAACATTATAGTTAGGTTAGGTTAGGTTAGCCTATTACGTAAGTAAAATATTACGTGCTGTATGTATATAGAGTCTAGACGCCAGACCATCATATGATGGTAGGTAAAAGATATTGTACGTTATAAATTATACAGTAGGTAAACAATCATCGTCCAGAAAAGCGAAAATATCATTGAATTAAAATCAATTTATGGAATATGTATTTTCTTACTTTTTTATTGTTGTTAAATTTGAATCAGCACGGTAATGACTAATGAGTAATAGACAATTTACTGAAGGACAATAGGTACCTATGGTATTGAGGTATGGGCCCATATAATTGATGTAGGTAGATACTTATATACAGTGGCGTATTTTCAAATTTTTTGTGGGGGGGGGGGTCTAAATATTAAGTACCTACATGTTTATAATATAAAAAAAACCCATACGAGTAATGATGTAATAATTATATTATTTATATTATATTATGTATATTTCACTACTATTATAAGTTATTAATACAAATTAATAGTTTTTTAGACAAAAATAACCAAAAGTTAAACCCAAGTTATTTAATATTTATACAAATATAGTATATTTTTTTTTTATAATAGAAACATTAAAAACTCATAATATAAAATTAATTTTCTCTTTCTCGGTACCTACGTACCAAGTTATTTATGACTTTTTAAATTTTTTTAAAATATATTATAAAAATAGCAATTTAAATTATAAATACATACCTGATGACGAATCTCGATGCACAGTGCACAGTACGGACTAGTGCTGACTGTGGCAGTGTTGAGTCTCGCTTCTATTGCCATACCGAAAGAAATATAGGAATACAAAAAAATTAAGTAAACTTTTTTTTTTCATACATCTGCCTTGATATTTGGAATATGTTATCTTGTTTACATTGTAAGAGATGGTTGAACTACTTTTTTTCGAGTACCGCTTATGCTTTTAAGTCGATTTTATTAGGCGTGACGACGTACCAATGTACCATTTACGACTACAAGTTAAACTATTCGAAATATAATAATAAAATCTAAATACAATTATATAGTATACAAATAATATTTTAGTTCCATTTTACAATATTCAATATTTACCCAAAATATAAAATAATGTGTTGTACCTACTTTATATTTTACCTATGTTAGACGTATTGTAACACGGAGATGTGCACTTACATTTTTTTTACTCTATTTAACATTGAAAACTTGAAAAATAAAAAAACAACCTTAGTAGTTTAATACAATTTTTAGCATATTTTTTTTTAGCTATTTATAGACATTTTACATTTTCGATTTTATTCCTTAAATGTCGATAAAAAAAGAAATAAAAATCTGGTCTAATATAAACCAAAAGTATACTTGTACAATATGTCAATAATAAGTCACGATTTTCACTCGAGCTGCATAAACCAATTTTCACTAGTGGGTTGATGCGTTTATTAATAATAAATAATAATCAATATAAATATAATACAAACATATAAAATCATATATAAAAACCAATTAACTAGTACCTAAACATGCCAAAATGTTTATTTGTGTAAATACTAAATCTAATAGGATTTTGAGTACCTATAACAAACTTTCATCTAGGTATAACTTTTTTTTTCAACTTAAATTCGAACGGCTACAGCCTATAACAAGGTTGATGGTTGACTATCAAGGTAAATGTACATCACAGCATAACTATATCAAGCAACAAAATAAGTGTTGGGTATACTCGCGTGTACTGCTGTCAACTGCACTTGAGGTTTAGTTTTTAAACTCGGACGTCTCTATATCGAAACCCGCACCGGACCATATACCTACTCAATATCGGCCGAAGTAAACCGCAGGTTAGGTTACCTTAGGTTAGGTAGTAAACCGCACCTGCAGAGATGTTCCACATCGAACTAGAACGGCCTCTAAAATGATTCAAGGTTTGACCTATTACATTTCCACTTCGTTCGAAAAAATCAAATATATAATACAATATGTTTTGTATTCTGAGCGGAGCGATGAAAATATTGATTTTACAATGATGTGTGATTTTTTTTATTTTTGAGTCAGTCATCACCGATTGAGGCAGTAAAACTATTTCGATTTTCTTAAAAAGTATCTTGTTCGATGGTAAAGCGTGTATCTAGGTGGTGTGTTCTCGAGGTAAAAATTAAAATTCCCAATAGAATTCAAAAACGCCGAGTAAAACAAATTTTTACACCATAGGTTTATGTCATCAATACCTATACTTGATAAAATTTTCAAAATATTTTGCCTCATTTTGAGCTGTTTATACGGACATTTTCAAATTTCATTTTTCTGGTGTATTTTTCTATAAATTTTAAATTAAATTGAATACAAGGCTACTGATATATTTATACAATGGCAGTTGAAAAATATTACAAATACGATACATAGTAACATTTTTTTTTTATTTTAACAACATTTATCAAGTTTTAAAATTGAAAATTATATTTTTAATTAAAAATGTGTAAAATGTTCAAATTTTACAACTAAAGAATGATAATTTAAAAATATTATTCGTTGTAACTTGAAACTTCTAAAGTATATAATTATAAACAAATAATATGATATTATAGAAATAATAATAATTAAATTCAACCGGCTATCGTATTAATAATAACTATATAAATATAATAAATAAAATATCTTAAGCTGACGAACCGCCTCCACGAACACCATCCGTTAAAAGATCAATTTCTCAGCAGCTTTTATTTATAAATACGAGTGTGACGTTACTAACAAAACATAATTATTAAGTGTTTACTGTTACAGTATTGTATTCGACGCCTGCAGAGTGCAGGTGAACAATCATGTTCCGACCACAAATCCATCAATCAGAAAAATCCCAATAAATAATTTCACCAACAGTGTCCTATAACAGAAATACTTTTCAAATCATAGGTACATTATATATTATCATATTATAAAAGTCACGTATTGCGTACAACCTGGTATCCTATATTGGATGTTGGTGCCAATACCTTGTACAAAGTGATTCACCAATAATACTCACCCCACTTTTAAATAACATAATGAATTTATTCAAACTTTGATTTTTGGAATTTTTTTTAATAATATAATTGCAGAAGAACGATTTTTCAAATTCTTGAGAATTATACCACGACTATACCAGCTAGCGTTCATTTGATTTCAAATTAACAATAATAAAAATTAGTAAATGCATGCCACTTACTCGGTGCCTAGATGACGTACCCGATCAAGACAAGTCCTGAAATCTGAAATAATAATAATAATAAAACTAAATAATAATACTCATACTATTGTTCTGTACATACATATAATGATATTATATTGATATTTAGTATTTACCTATATATATTATAATATGTTTACACTACTTTTATGATGACAAATTTGTTGCACGGCGTAATGTATAGGCAATATAGGTACCTGTGTGTGCAGAGCGACAGCCTTGGGCAATATTTTTGGTGGATGATGATTATGGAACTAGTTAGTAAATACTTACACTTGTGCGACGTTTATTTGCGGGTTTTTTTTAATTAATTTTTTAAAAAATTGTATTCATTATTTCCCGCACAAAAAAACACGTTAATTTGAAAGTAAATTAAGGATGAGCGGATCGCAACTATCTTTTTATAGGCGATTAAATCAGCACATCACGATTCTTATTAATCTCATCCGGTTTTATACGATCAATTCTCGTATATTATTTACGACAATGTACTTTAATAGAATAGAGTCCTTGCAAAACACTATATTTTCCATCATTACACACAACACTCACGTTTATGAGAGATATATTATACTAAATAATATTATGTTGTGTACATATATGTCATATATGTAATATATATAATATTTAAATTATTTATAATATATCGTATATCAATAATACTGTTTATCTGTAATATATTAATATATTATAAAAAACGGAAACATTGTGTTTTCTAGTGGACACGAGTGTGGCGCGCCGCCTACGTGCAGCATATATATAATATTATAGCGTGGCGCGGCTAATACTATAACACATGGTTAAATTCTGCTCTTAATTAACCCATTGAAGCTAAAAAAAGGGGTCGTGGATGTCGGTCCGCTGTACAGTAGGTTACAAGTAGGTCACTGTATATTGTATAATGAATGGTATTAAATTTGAATTCAATGATATAATATCAGTAGCGCCGAACTCAGAATTTTTTTGTGAAGCAAAAACTAGAATTTTTTAGTAGTTTTTTTTGATAAACATATTAATTTAAATAAAACACTTCTTAAAGCTTCTTTTGAAATGGCTTTACTAATTGCTAAAGCTAAAAAAAGTTTTACTATTGGAGAAAATTTGGTTTTACCTGCAGCAATAAAAATATGTGAAATTGTACACGGTGATAAAATTGCAGACGCATTGCGGTCCATCCCTGTTTCTATAATAATGATACTATTAAAAGAAGAATAGACTGTATGGGGGATTATATGAAATCACAATTATTAGTTCAAATTAAAAGTAGTGACACTTTTGCAATACAACTTGATGAATCGACTGATCTTAAAAATAATGCCCAGTTAATGGTATTTGTGAAATATCAACATAATGTAAAAATAAATGAAGATTTACTTTTTTGTGAAACTCTTTCCGAGACAACAAAAGGCATAGATATATTTAAAAAAGTAAATAATTTTTTTTCTTATAAATGAACTAGACTGGTCCAAATGTGTTGCGGTGTATGTACAGATGGAGCAGCAGCAATGACTGGTAGAAGAACATGGTTTAAAGCAGAAGTGATGAGAGTTAGACCTGATATAAAATTTGTTCATTGCATTATACAAAGGGAACATTTAAATTCTCGAAAAATTGGCTGTGAACTGAATTCAATTATGAATGACGTAGTATCAATGGTAAATTTCGTGAAACCCCGTGCCCTAAATTCTCGACTTTTTAAAATTTTATGCGAAGATATGAGATCCAACCATAATACATTACTATCCCATACTGACGTTCGTTGGCTATCCCGTGGGAAAGTCTTGAAAAGAGTTATAGAACTAAGTGATGAGCTCCGTATATTTTTTCGTGATATTAAACCAGATTTATCTGCACTTTTAAGAAATGAAAAATGGATGTGTTTAACTTCATATTTAGCAGATTTTTTCGATAAAGTTAATGAATTAAATCTATCTCTTCAAGGTAAAAATACCAACATTTTAATACTTACCACAAAACTTCAAGCCTTCAATCAAAAACTGTCTTCTTGGTTAATCGCATTTAAAAATGGAGATTCCTCAATGTTTACGAGTTTACATGATTTTATTACTGTAAATGAGCTTTCAGTGACAACTTCAGTTTCAAGTGTAATAACTGTTCATTTGTCTTCAATGCTAAAATTGTTATCTGAATATTTTCCAAATTTAAATAAAAAAAAAAAAACACGATTGGGTAAAAAGACCATTTTATATTTCTTTGAAATACGATCATATTTCATGGGCCGCAAGAGAGCAATTAATTGAAATTAGAGAAGACTCAAGTACTCAACTCTTGAAGCCGAATTTAATGAAAAAGAACTTACTGAATTTTGGTTAAGACGACAACAATAGAGTATCCTGTAATTTCAAAAGCGGCTTTACTTATATTAATACCTTTCGCATCAACATAATAAAATATCTTTGTGAAACTGCATTTTCACAACAGTCTTCAGAAGCTAACTTGCGTATTTCAGTTTCAAACATCACACCTGACATAAATATGTTATGCGAAAATTTGCAAGCCCAACCGTCACATTAATAATTACCACATTTTCTATTATTATTATTATTATAAGCCTAGCCTGTGTTTGAATCCAAATCAATATTATTAGTGAATATTTTTGTATTGCTTTATAGTAATTACCAATTATTTATTGTTTATATATGTTTTAAGTTTTATACAACTATAAGATTGCATGTTTGAAAAATATATTTAAAACCATTTATTTTCTTTACATTTTAATAATTTATTTGTGTGAAATAGTGCATGTAATTTAGTATATTATTAAGAAAAAATAATTAATGATTCTGATTGAGGGGGGCCTTGACAGTTTTACATTAAATTTAAGGGGCCCTATAACAAAAAAGGTTGAGAAGCACTGACCTACTGTACAGCGGAGCGACATCCACTCGACCCCCTTTTTTTTTAGATTCTGAGCGGAGCGATGAATGTATTGATTTTACAATGATGTGTTTTTTTTTTTTTAATTTTTTTTTTATTATTTTTTTTATTTTTGTGTCTGTCATCACCTTTTAGGACAGTAAAAATGCTTCGATATTCTTCAATAGTACCTTTTCTGATAGGAAAGTGAATCTAGTTGGTACTTTGGGGGGTCAAAAGTTAAAATTTCCCAGTAGTTTTCATGAGCGCCGGAAAAACAAATGAAAAATTAAGGGAAAAACGGGAATTTTTACGGAAAACCAATTTTCGACAAAATCGATTTTGGTTTTTGGTATAACTCTAAAAGAAATGACCGTAGAGACATGAAATTTTGATCGAATGTTTATATAAGCATTTTTTACACACCATAGCATTTTTAAAATATTCTGACTTATTTTGAGCTGTTAACGGACATATTCAGTTTTTTTTTCTATAAATGTCAATTAAATTTTATTTGTTGGGTAAAAAATCTTGAAAATGTAATAGTAGGCTTCTAATATATAGTTTCAAAGGCAGATGAAAAATATTAAAAATCCATATTTACAATTTTTTTTTATAGGTAGGTAATCAAAGTTCAAATTTTGACAAAATACATAAAAATGACGAAAATGTGCAAATTATTTTGAGTTAGAAATTCATAAAAATTTTTCTTTTTAAATCTAAGATTTGAAAAGGTAATACAAGATTCCTCATAAGTTTGCCTAATTTTATCAATGAAAAAATGTTTATAAGCAAGTCAACATAAATTTTTATGAGCATTCTAAGTTCAAATTTGTACAAGAATAGATATTCACTCGATTTTTCATGTAGCGATTTTCTTATTTTGTTGCAATTCAAAAACGAATTACCGTAGATGCATGAAAATTTCACTATATGTTTATATAAGCGTTTTCTATACACCACCTAATTTTTAATATATTTTGACTGTTTTTCAGCTTTTTACGGACGATTTCAATATTCAAATTTTTTAGTTTTTTTTCTATTAATATCAATAAAATTTTATTTGTTGGGCCAAAAATAATGAAAATTTAATACAAGGCTCCTGATATATTATTACAATAGCAATTGAAAAATATTAAAAATACATAGGCACACATTTTTTTTATAATCCTTTAAAGTTCGAATTTTGACAAAATTCATCAAAATCTCGAAAATTATCAATCATTGTAATTAAACAACTATAAAATGGTCAGTTTTTATAACCAAGGATTGAAAATTTAAAACAAAGATTCTAATAAATAGTACAAACTGTAATCAAAAAATCTAAAAAATATTTAAACACAGTTATTTTTTACAGACATTTAAAGTTCAAATTTGGACGATATTACATATTTAAATCAATTTTAACGAGTAAGAGTATATATTATATTTTTATAGCATCACTAATAATTTTAGGTTAATAATTAAATAATATTAATTCAACTTAGCATCTACCGTAAAATAACAATATCAATATAATTTAAAATATCCTAGACTGACATACTGTCTCCGCTCAGAATCGTTTTTCGTATACAATGATATATCATTGAATTCAAATTTAATACCATCCATTATAGTAGAGTGATCTACTTGTAGCCTACTGTACAGCGGAGCGACATCCACTTGACCCCCTTTTTTTTTTATTGTTCCAGCATCAACATCAAGGTTATTAGCTTACAATTAGATTAAATAGTTATGAACATAAGGGGTTTTTACAATGATGTATAAAGCGTGAGAAAAAAAAATATGTATATAAATTATAAATGATGTCAAATTAAGCTGTACAATTCGATTTTTTTTGATATTTTTACTCTACAGTGACTATAACAATATGATTCGTAATTTTAACTAGGTACTTATATTTTGTAAGCTAGATGTAATTTTATAAAAAATCAATATCTTATGAAATTATTGGTTCACAATAAATTTTCCTTAACTGTAACTAGTGGGTAATAGCTATAAATTGCACCGCTACAAACTACAGACCGGTTAATTAGCCCAATTTAACCAGAACATGAAAGTTATCTAAACATTGAAACTAATAAAAATAGATTTAATACCATGAAAATGTAAAAATATTTCTTTGCTTGCTGTAAAAATAAGGAATCCAGTATGTTTAAGGTGTATTATATATTTATATGTAAGGGACCCAGCGATAATCATCGTACATGAATGGGTCGGTGATTTAACAAATTATTAAAAAATTAGAAAATATATTTAAAAAAATTAATGAAGTTTTTTTTCATTTATTATTATATTTTAAATGTATCAACATATTGCATGTTACAAGCATTTTAATGAATGAAGTAAAAAAATGATAAAATAAACATGTGGTGTAAATTTAAAGTATCTATGGCTACAACGTAATAAGAAAATCACTGCATAAGAAATCGAGTGAATATCAATTAATGTTATTGTTTGGTTAAGGTAGACAAAACTTATGAGGAATCTTCAAATCTTATAGATTTAAAGACATTTGGTTATGAATTTCTAAATCAAAATAAATTGCATATTTTTGCAACTTTTTAATTTCCACTAACAACAACTTACGAGGAACCTTGTATTATATTTCCAAGGTTTTTCACCTAGAGAAATTTTTTTTATCAATTTTAATTTAAACAAAACTTATAATAAACGAAAATTTCATATGCCTATAAATACCTTATCATGAGACAAAATATTTTGAAAATTGTATGGTGTATATAAAATGCTAATACAGGTAAATATTTACCTACTTAAAATGTCATCTAGTCATTTTTTTTAAAGTTACACCAAAAATCAAAATTGATTTTGTGTAAAAATTCACGTTTTTCATTGATTTTTTTGTCTTTCCCGACTCTTATAATTTTAATAAAAAATACAATGAATTTACCAATAATTCTATTCTATTTGACAAATTCCTCTATATTACTATTTTTTATTTGTTCCCCATGAGACTTCATTATATGGAAGTTTCATTGTGTATGACGTGGCATTACACAACTTTTGTTTGAATACAAAAAAATTCTTGTAACATGTAATTTTGGAGTTAGTATTTAAAATAATACATCAAATATATATGGAAATTCATGGACTAAATACTAAATAGCTAGTACATAAATAACAGCATCTGTAAAAGGACGCTGTAAAAAAGAAAAATAATATGCACAAAAATCCTATTACCTACTTATAGCACAAGATCATATAAAAACAAACCAGCATGTCCTTAGGCTTATTAAGAAGATGTCTGATTTAGTAAAGTTTGATAAGTTTCTTTTATTTGATTATTAGTACAGTTAGCTAATAAACTTAAAGATACAAAGCACAAAATGTGTGTGATTCATAAGCTCGTTACCTTGGAGCTGTATAGTTACAACAAATCCTTTGGTATACTATAATTTTGAATTTAGTTTTTAAATAGAAAGAAATTCAAACAACTATATTGTCAACAGAATTTTAACACATAATTATATTTTATAATGACTAAGAAAAATAATACTAAATAATTTACAAACATATAATAATTTAGTTGGTTAATAATAACATTATAATATAATATATGCGTATTGTTCAAAATTAACATTTACATTATTTAAGTTAACTTTGGAACCAAGTTTAATTACTCAAATAAATAAAATAAATACCTTCCTCGATATAAAATAAAGCATTAATCATATAAATAAATAGTTCAAATATAAATGAAAATAATATGTAATGAATGTACAATAAACCATAATTATGACTCTTGAATATGTTATTGTACTTAGTAATAATATTATGAGATTATTAGAATAAAACATTCTTACGATTTACATGCAAACGAAATAATTGCAACCTCCATTGATCCAATATATTAACGAGTTTCAGAGAATCTGATAATCCAGTTGGTTTTGCAATAGCATTCAAAAAGTCATACATTTCACTAAGTTTTTTTTCTTCTCTGTACAAATCAAAAACAATCACGACATGTTCCAACAGCCGAATAAGACGGTATAATAATCTTTTAGGTCGTCTATTGAAAAAATCTTTATCCACCAAGTCTTGAACAAACCTGGAGAAAATGTAAGCATTTTAGATTTGTTATTCAATAATGCATTATGATTTAACAAATAGAGATAGGTATAATACAAATGTGTTTAAATAGAAATTCTTCTTGCCAATGAAATGTATACTTAATTTATTTAATTAATATCTTCTAACATGTTTTAAATTAAAATAACCATATATAACATCACTTACCATTCTTTAATATTAGTTGGAAATGCATTTATGTTGTTAGTTCTTTCTAAAAGTGACTTATATAGCTTGAATGTTAAATAAGTATACACTTTTTTCACTATGCTTCCTTCTAAAGGAAGGAATAAATCAACAACCATCTTAAGTAGTCTAGTATTATACTGTGAGTACATTTCTTGAGCAAATGTTATAATAGATGCATCATCATTTTCTTTTAATGCAGTTTCAATACAAACACTAAATAATTGTTTTATAACATTTATCATTTGTCCACAATGCTGATCAAAGGATATTTTGGTAATATACAGTGCCAATGTTAATAGTTCGTCTTTGCTAAATGTCTTACTATTTTTCAGTATTTTATAAGATATAAAATTCATTACCAATTCAAAACTGTGCCGTTCAATTTTCTCGCGATCATTAATTTGACACTTTAATAGTGTACCATTGGTCAATGAATTCAAATCAGCTCCCCAGTTTGATAAAATACGTTGGACATCCTAAAAATAATTGTAATTAAAAACAAAGAGATAGATATTTATTTATAATATTATAAGTATTGGATACCTACACAATAAATGTTGTTGAACATACCTCAAACACTGGCGACCAATTTGAATTCATCAGATTATTAAAAATTATGTTGGCTGAGAGTTCATTTCCCTCAATTGACATAAGAAGTAGCTGTTGCGAATATGACCCTGGTATATTAGAATTCTCTTCAAAGCTTACATTAAACTTAGTGGGGTCAAATATAACATATCCAACTGTTGGTAATACAAGTTTATCATCATCTAGTTTAATAGTACTGTTCACTTCTTTTTGAAACAAATCATCTATAACTTTCATCTCTTTATCAATTTCAGCATTTTTTTTCCAAAATTCATCCTCAGCTTGTCTTTCTTTAAGAATTTTTTTCATATCAAATTTGAAAACTGGTTTACTTCTTTTGGTCATCAATTTATTTGGGGGTTTGTTTTCATCATTAATATTTTTCTTAATTTTTGGCATTCTGAAATATTAAAAAAAACTATTAGATTCAGAACAATGGTACGATCATGGTAGCCGGTAGGTAATATGTAGTAGCAATAAAAGATGTTAAAACTGTCTTTTACCAACACTTTCAACATTATGTAATCATTGGAAATTGGATAAAGAAAATAGGTAAATACCTACTGGCTACTGTTACTGTTTCACTGAAGATATTTTGTCTTAGCCTGTACTACCCTGGTGATTTACAAAAGTATTATAAGAAATAAATAATCACTCTATACATACTATCAAAATCAGAATTATTTAATTTAAATAAATGATACAATTTTAATTTTAATACCTAAGAGCTTGAAAGTTGAATAAAATATTTTTAGTTCAAATTTTGATGACATATAGTAATATAAATCATTTTAGTTATTTTGTTGTTTCAAAAAACATTATTTTCTACACAATAGAAAATTTCAAAATATTTTGTCTAATTTAAAGCTTTTTACTAATAGGCATTTTAAGTTTTTTTTATAAATGTATTTAGTATAAATTATATTAATTAGCTTGTAGATTCAACGTCGAAGCTATCTTAAGGTTCTCAAGATGTGTCTCAATAGTTAGAAATAGTCAATACTCAATAGTATCAAAAATCATAAAAAAACTATTAAATATTATAATATGGAAAACTTTTGGAGAGCTGACTTAATATACCCAAGTCTAAATCAGTGGAACAACCAGGTTTATAACTTTTTTTTTTAAATGGGGGAGTTTTAAACTTCAACATTTTTTCTTGGGATTATGAATATAGTCTAGATGAACTTTATGTTATATACTGTACACATGCACAAAGTTATAAGAGTTGTATAACTGAAATTTCAATAAAAAATTTGAAACTATATATTGGGTATGTATTGAATGTTTGAATAACCAACATAGAAAAATTTTGTTGGAGGGTGAGTTTGAGAAGTTCATCCATTCCCCATAGTTGAAAAAATTTTTTTTAACACATTCAATTACATACAATACGCAGAAATTATTGTTAAATATCCTGGTTCTAAGGCATGGCAACTGCAACCCTCAATTATTGAATTTAGTATTCAGTTGCACAAAACTAGAACATAAACTACTGTAAATCTTTGACATTATGCGATCAACCTCTACATGTTGACGTATAGAAATATATCAACAATGTTTGAAACACTACGAAATCGATTCGCCATCCGCAAATTTATTTTATAACTACGTAGGTGCATGTAGAAAACTAACGGTCGCCTAAACGTGGATGGAAGACCATCCAAATACCTTGAGCAAAAAAAGAACTTATTTAATACTTTACGTTCAAAAGATTATTATTTATACATAGGATAAATATCGTCGATTTGGGATTCGTGTGATTTCGTTGAACCCGTCAGGTGTCCTAGCGAATTCACGTTTCGAGAGCATATTATTTAAATATAATACACATTTTGCTTACTTGATCGGACGACTTATACTTCTGTTCACTGCAAAAAAACCGGAAAAATTCTTCACAGAAATACAGATTTACGGTGCGGAACAACTGAGAAAGTGAAAAGGGCAAATAACAGCCAACTGGGTAAAGACTAAAGATAACGCCCAAATCAAAGCGTCGTTTTAATGATCATTGTTGGTTAGACGGTCGTCGGTTACCTATTGTCGTTGTTTAATATTATAAATGTTGTAATTGTATTTTTGTGTTTCCACGACTAACTGCATTGTCCGTTTTGCCCGTTGCCGCTCAATAACTGAAATTCTCGCGCCAAACGATAACGACGGTAACTACACTGATAGCATAGAACAATATTATAACCACGGTCTTAGAAGATCTTCTAAGACCGTGATTATAACTGATAGTTACCGCGATTATAATTCCCGCGCCGTATAAATTTCGAATGCGGTGCTGGTCACACTGTCGCTGTTACCGTGGATTTTTTTTTCTCTCGCGGGCCACAGCTGATAACTACTATCACCACGTCCTTCAGCAGCTGCTGCTTCGACCACTGAACGTACGAAATCGCGATCTGCATCTCATTTTTTTGTCACTATAAAATTTGCGTGCGACTCTTTTTTATCCGCTACCGATCGACGGCAGTAAATCTCTTCGTCAGGACCACGCAGGTAAGCAGGTAAGCGCAATCTTGCACCTTAAGCAAAGTCACTTTTATTTTTCAAACAGACGTCGTGCGAAAAACGACAAATCGTGTCGGCGTCTTTGAGCTGAGGCCGACGATTTGTCCAAGGTGTCGTCCACTATACGTTCCGAGTGCATGAGAGACAGAGTGTGGGTGCGTCGAAACGACGCCTTACGACCACAGTTTGTCCGGTGAAACGTTGTGTTTTGTCACGCCTTGGTCGTCGGACTTAGTTAAGGACATTGGTCGGAGGACAACGAGGCTAGGACACTATCGTTTCTTCACTTAACTTTACATATATTATACCTTCTTTATAGTTTACAAGGTTTGATGCATGATCCATGCGACTCTCCTCTTATTAATATAATGTGTTGCTAGTTTCACGAGTTGGAGATATTCTCTATAACTAAATAGCATTGCCTAAGCTCGTATTTTCTGAAATTTTGGCAGTCTGTCAATATATTTTTAATTGGTTTGTCACTTAGGTACCTTGGTAAAATGTCTCACTCAACTAAAATTACGCTTAATGATAAAACATAGTCACTTACTGATTTATTAACTGTTTTATATTTACTTACATTGTTTTAAGACTTAAAATTGATCTGTCATCAGAAGTATTTATGTTTTATTTTTATACAATTTATATCCATAATGTACCTACCTATAAACACTGAATTGTTTTCAGGCTTTATGTGTTCAATATGTATTAGGTATTAATTCAGTAGGCAGTTCTATATAAATAAAATATATCACTATTCTAATATTGGGTTATTTTCAGAAAATTACCATGTCAGTCTTAAAAGTATTTTACCAGACAATTTTGAGGAGGCCATCCCGCTTCTTTGTTGTGGTAGCAGTTGGGTCACTGTTCTTTGAAAGAACACTCGATATCGGCATTGAAAGTTTATATGATAGCATGAACCGTGGTGTAAGTAAACATTATAAGTTATTTTTTTATTTACTATTAACATTATTCAGTAAAATTAATTTCATAAATACTTTATAATAAATTCAAAGTTAGACACAGCGTTGATATTTTGATTAGTTATTTCAAAATAGTATTTTGTTATATAGTTATTTACATATATTTATTTAATATTGAATATCTAAATTATATCTATATAGTTAGAAGAAAATGTATTTAATAACAATATAACTATAATAATCAATAATTAGATTCAAAACAATTGAATATTTTGAGAAGAGAAAAGGAGGGTTCCAAATCAGCAGCAATCAATTTTAAATACATAGTTGGTAAACCTAAACAATTTACTTCAAACTCTTTCAAGTTGACTAGAAGTCATAGCTGCATTAGGATATCAGAGGAGGACGCTACCCATGCATTTGTTGTCTTTGTCTTACACACCGATGACATAACAAATTTTCATTCACTACTTTCAATAGTGTGCTGTTAATTTTTATTTTAGAGTGAATTTACCTTTTATCAAACTTTTAGATAAGATCATAATCTGTGCTTAAGCGTCGACGATTTTTCAATATTTTGATTTTCAAGCTAGATATAAGCGTTTTTAATTTGTAATATTTCACATGCCCGTATTTTGCCTAAAAATTAAAATATTGAAAATTCTCAGACGCTTAAGCACAGATAATGTTCTTACTCTTGCATAAAAGTTTGATAATAGGTCAATTCATTCTAACATCAAAATATTGAAACTAGTGAATGAAAATTTGGTATGTTGTACGTGTATAAGACAGAGACAACAAATAAATGGGTAGCAACCTCTTAGAATTACAGATGACTGATTGATATTCCAATATTGTTCTGACAAATGTACAAGATACAGCCTCTAAAGGCTGTAATGTAGTTAATATTGTCAATTTAAACTCATTTAATGATTAGTTTTTGTTAAGTGTAAGCAAAAGTATCATACTACTATTGTATTATTTGAACATTTTTAAATGATTAAAAGTTGTTGAGTCAGAAAAAACTCAAGTTTGGCCCATTTAGTATTTACTAATAAATAAAATGACAGATTGTAGAGGTAATTAGGTTTTATATCAATAATTCTTTGCTATCAGTGTTATATAAAAACAAATTTAAAATAAAATGTTTGAAAAATAATTATAAGTGTTGAACTAAATAAAATATTTATTATTTTCATTATTTTTTTACAGAAACAATGGAAAGACATTGCCGATAAGTATGTTTGAACAGGATGGCATGAGAACTAACTCACTTATGGTCATAGTTATGTAGAATCAATGTCTGTCAATATAATATAATGCTTTAAAAGTGTACAATTGAATATAAATTCCTTGAAAATAGAATTAAGTGATGAGTTAATAAAGTTTTGATTTTTTCTTAGCTCATGATTTTGTAGTTTTTTCCATTAGTATCCTTAAAGAACTTCAATCAAAAAACTAATTTTCTCATATTGAATGTGAAGCAGAGCTTGTGTCAAGACCCTGGCACCTGATTGTTAACTTTCAGTTCCTAACATTATTGTAATGGTTTTAGTTAGATATTTGACGATAGTAAAGTATACAAGGGGGATGCCTAACCTATCAGATTTGTCGGTAAGTTTTAAATGTGTTTGTTATTAAACGTTATGTAACCAAAAACGGGATAAAGTTTATGATGTCTTCACTATCCGTAGAAAATGCAAATTAAAAATGTTTTAATGATTTAGTCAAAAGATTTTTATACTTAAGAAATCAACATTGTTATGTAGACAAAATATTTGTAATTAATTGAAAATAGAGTTGTTAATTTCATGATATTTTACTGCATTTTTGTGTAAATGCTAGTTTTTAAGATAAAAAATTATAAGTACTCCTAGAACAATGGATAAAAAATGTTTTCAACCAAACAGAATACAAATGAATTAATATTTTCCACGATGTTTATCACAACCTTGTTGTGATTGAGACCTTTTAGATAGATGCATGCTTAGCTTGGGTCAAAATTGATTTTCTTGTTGTATACCAAATTGAACTGGACCAGACCGACCATTAGCTTTAGGATCACAATCTGTTACAATATAGTGAAACTACTAAATACTTACGGCATTTTAGCTTATGAAGGGGGGGGCAAGTTGTAATAGATGTATGCTATTATTTACTTGTGTCTTGCGACCACCCTACCACGATAGTATGTTCTCATTAAATACACTATAATGCATAATACAACCATAGACAGCACCTATTACGTCATGTTCGTGGACGGCACAACTTACTGATCTCTTGCTGTAGGCACTAAGATAGTTTAATAGTTAACAATAGGTATACTGTTAAGGACAAAGTTTAACCCACTGAACTAAATGCTAGTTCAGTACTGACTTTAACCATTGTATTTTTATACATGTGAGAAAGTAGCCACATGACCAACCACACCTAAACAATTGAAAATATATTTAAAAAAAATTCTATACTCCTAATCTAACTCCTTCGAGTAATCAAGTTGAAATATGCGGTTTAACTGGTTTGAGAACTTTAAGAACCCCTCTTCGTTCAGGTCATCCAGTTTTCGTTTGTTCAAATAAACAAATGTTCTTATGTTTTTAATTGTACAGACTGTAAATTGTATATTTATTTATTTTTAATCAGAAAAATGTTGATTGAACAAGTTTCTGTAAGTGTATTCATTGCAATTTTGAAAAGAGAGTTTTGAAATTTTTTTATTTTTACTAGAAATATACAATCTATACAATTAAAGCACAATAAGTATATGTGAGATAAGGGTAACAAAACATTATGGGGTTACGTGAATAAGAAGCCACCCATCAGTAGTACTTAGCTTGTTTATTATGTGATTACTTACAACTTATTAGGATTAAGATAAATGATCCCTACACCATTTCCTTTTCAGCCTGCGACGAGGATTTTCAGGAAGTGACGGGATATATGTAATCCTTTTATTAGAGGATTTTTGTGGTTTTCTAATTTATTATAAAATTGTTTATAGAAAATAGCAGCTTCTTCTTCTACTGTCTTTATACCTAGGTCTTTGTGGAGGGTCATGTTAGAGACGAAGGGTGGGGCATTTGTGATTTTACGAAGGGTAATATTTTGGAAGGCCTGAATTTTATTTAAATTTGCTTTTTTTGCCGATCCCCATAGTTGGATTCCATACGTCCATATGGGTTTCAGAAGTGATTTGTATATTTGAAGTTTTGTTTTTAAGGATGAGAATTTATTTTTAGAAAGTAATAATTTTAGAAAACGGGAGCGGGAGTTTTGAAATTTGAAATATTTTTATGCTTTATTGAAATCACTATTAAAGATCTTCAATCATGATTGGAATATGTTGTCAGTCAAAAAAAATGTATTTAATCTGATTAACTATTATAAAATAACATTTCTTGTAAAATGTTTGAGGAAAAAAAAATTTTCAATTTATGAGTGCATTATGATTTATGACTCACGTGAATAACTGTAATTGAATGACTAAACGTCTATAGAAATATATTATCAATGCTTCTCTAATTATGTAAATATTATTGAAACTCATAATTAACAAACAATGGTTCAAGACAGTGAGGCAATATTTTCTTTACAATCCTCACATATTATATTGACCGAATAACATTCATCTCATCAAGCAAATGTTGTCATGCCGTCTTAAATCAAGATTCATTCATACGATTTGTAAGCTTTAGGGTGGCTGGGTCCCGTTAGATATTAGTTGAACATTTTCTTAAAACTAAAACACTTAGTATTACAGACATTTCCTCCATGCATAAAAACAGTATTTCTACTGGAATTCTATAACTCGTTTTTTATCTTCTATTCACAGAATCAAATTCTTAAACATGAACAACAATATTGTAAACGGTTTTGTGCGCAGGGGACATTTACAATGTGGTTGGTCGTTGGTGTGTTGACGAAAAATATGGTAAAAAATTCTGACTATCCAGTCCTTATCAAATTTTTTACAGATTTAAAAGATAATCGAGTTATTTAGCAATAGCTGTGAATAAATACAATTGCACGCACGTTTCAGTGTGCTGTTAATTGTTATAGTTGAACAAAATATAATCTGCTGAAACAACGTTATTGACAAAGCGTTAATGATAAGTGACATAGTTATTCAAGAGAAATATTCATTTTAAAATACTACAAGGTTGTTTCAATAAAATATACAGACTAGAAAGTAATAATTATTTTATTTACACTTAGAGCACCGAATGAATTAAAATAAAAAATTAGTCAACAAATTTACTTGAATCTCCTATATAACGTTTAAAATATATAACAATAAGATAATAATAAATATAATATTATGAATATGGAAGACTGACAATAATAATACAAATTCTTTTTTGTCAATATATATTTTATATATTAGATCAGAATTATACTCTTATTATTAACCTGTTTTCCTTAAGGTAACTTTTGTAAAATGGTCATTGCAAATGTTCAAAACACATCAGTTTCTCTAATTTTTTTTGTTTCTTTTGCTTTTCGTCTCAACGAGGATTGTTGCATGTGGTAATATTTGAACGTATCTTCGGGTATTTCTAACAGTATGAGCTATTAGACCAGAAAAAAGGTAAATTATAAAAACATTTATCAGTAAAAATGATAAAATATAAGAGTAAAAATACCTTTTTAATAATTCTCTCTTCCTCAAGCATATGCAATGGTGGATTTCGCAAAGCTTCTAAGGTTTCACACATGGTAGGAAAACGTTTTTTGAGATCAGAATATGATTTTTCTGGCAACGATATTTTGATCATTATTAAACCCATTTTGAAAAATGTTTTAACACCTACAATTAATGGAGAATATAAAATTGATTTTGGAGAAGATTTTAAAATTATTTACCATCAAATAAAAATATATCCCAAAACCTCAACAAGGTGGGCCATGGCAATGTTCTTGTGAAAGCACATAAAAACCATTCAGTCATATACATAATTGGATCAATACTTTGCTTTTTCTAAAAAATAAAATAAATTATATTAATTAAAACACAATTATAAACTATATATTATTATGATGTAAGATCATACACTCACCAAAAGTTTATAAATTTTTGGCTCACGTTCTTTTATTAATGCAAAAAGTATGTTACCATCTCTAATCAATGTTTCCTAAACATAAAATAGGTATATTAAATTAAGTGAGGTTCCTTTAAAATGTACCTGTTGTTTAAAATATTTACTTACCATTCCTGGACTGTAGTAATCACTAAGGTAATCATCACAAATTGCTACAAAACACCAAAACGCTTGCTCGGCTGGCATGTGCATGAGAAGAAATGCAGCAATTGGAGCTTGTGCTTGACAATATCCAATTACAGGATTTAATATTGTATACGCTTTGAGAACATTGAATAATTCTTTTTGGCTGTTGAAAAAATACCCAACTAATGTTAAACAATATTAAAACATTTACAATTTTTATTACAATTTACCCTGTTCCATCTTGGTCGACAAACATCTCATGATATGGGAACTGTCGATGCAGATCTTTTCTTATGTCTTCAATCCACTTACGATCTCCTGGTTGGTCACACAGCTTAAAATAGAGATTTTTCTTTTGGTCCAACAATTTATTTGCTTTAGTCAAGTACAACCAAGCTCTAGGTCTGATTGATTGTGGAATTCCTTTTCTACATCTCTTTTGTACCTAAAAAAATTTAGTAATTTTAAAATAAAATGTTTAAAATATACTATATAGGCAGGTAAATACCAATATTATTTTAAATGTTATTACTTTTTTAAAACTCCTAATCATTTGTTTATCCCAATTGGCAGTCATATTAAGCCATTTTCGTTCACGTTCTATGGTTTTGTTAGCTGATATCATGTGTTTCCTACAATAAAACATTTTGTTAGGTATAAAAATTTCACACAGCAATGAGATAATATTGAGTAGGCATGTGTTCAGGATATAGGTAGAAAGTATAGAAAATGTTCTCACACATGGGACAGGGGAACAGAGAGGAGTTAAAAGCAAACCAAATATACTTCCTTTATACATGTACAAGCGTAACTAGTGAACTGTAATGTTGTTTTCATGCAATACCCTTAAATGCATAATAATTTTGAATCAAACAGGAAGTATGCAATGCGCACACTGTAGCATACCAAATAGCTAGGATGACCAAAATAGGATTTAACTTCCTGTGTTCAATATTATTTACACCATTGTCAATAATAATATACAATATTGCAAGTGTACAGTTATAATAATAATATTATTAGCCTGATTTGACTGTAAATTAAAATATTTCCGATTGGGATTGTCCACAAGTTTTGTTGAGGAATAATCAAAATATTTTAAATCTTCATATTTTGTTTGTTGACAAACCCCATGAGCTAGACATTATTAAATTTGATATGATTACATTTAATAATCATATTTTAAACTATTGCAATCAGTCAGTTATTTTTGTGAAACTTTCACAATGATAAAGAAAGTACCTATAAGAATTCTATTTAGAGGTCTGCGAGTGCCAACATTGATTTCACAATTATAATTAAGGTGTGGTCAATACAATACAAAACAATCTATAACACATCTTACTTTAATTAGTTTCACTTAAATAATAATGACCATGACAATTATAATATTACTATTAATTAGATATTATTCTAAAGGTGATCTATAATGTGACTGAATACCTACAATGACATTTATATTTAATTTAAAAGAAATTATGGGCGGTAACATACCTAGTTATTATCTTACATAGATTTAAGATGTATAAACAATCATTTTATTTTATTATTTCACCATTAATGTACTTGAATTACTGTTATTCATTTATGGCAAAAAATAATATATATTTAATATTTAATTGACTTGTTAATCAAAAAATATTGAAATGATCACTATTACCTATGAAAAAATGACGTGTAAAACATAAAATCAACTGGAATTTCTTCATCACGGTCCACAATCACAATAGATTAAAGACTACAAAAGCCATAAGCGATCTATGTGAAGCTAGTTCACGAGGTAAATTTGCACAAAGTTAATATCAAAAGGTAACACAGTCCCATAATACCTATAGCACTTACGATTCGTTCAGGTACTGGGCACCACCTAGGAATCCGTGTCTGTCGGGCACCGTGGACACTACGGAGCCGTTGGGAGCCAGCGACGAGCTGGCCTCCGAGTAGTTGTCTTCGTCGTTGTCGACGTATCTGGTTTCCATTTTGTTCGTAACGAACGGACTCGCCGCTTTCATGGTGTTAAATTCGTGTTTCGCGCAGTGACCGAATCCGAAAGATCTGCGAGCAGGACGTACAACTCACTATTATTATTTTTATTTTCGGACGACTGGTCCAACCTAGGTGGCTGTGATCTTCGAACACGATGACTTACTGTCACACCGTAAGATCGCGGACAACAGCGTACTACCTACAATACTGTTATAAGTTAATGACGATATATTTTTACAATATCTCAACGATTTCGAATGGGATCTCTGCCGTCGGTGGTCGCGGCCCGTGCGCGCACAGCTTTCCGTTTTCAGTCCATCGCGCGAGCCACGCAGCGGAAGTTTCACAAAATATGGCGATTACGGCGGGCGGCGACGAAGTCAGCCTTATTCTACGACTGCGATCGAGCGATTCCGAGTTTTCTTATTTTACTCGGTATTTCCTCTCGGTCGATAGAGGCCGTCGCGGTGGTGGGCATTTGATGTTGTTGTCACCGCCGTCGTCGAAAGATGATAAAAATAATAATAATAATAACATTAATATCGGCCGCGAGCCAAGGCCGATGGAAAAAGTGCGCGAGATCCTCGCACGGGCACACGGCGGACGAACGACCGGACGGATCGGCTGGTGAGACGCTACTAGTGACCGGAGTGGTGGAAGTGGAGCGGTGAACTGGTGTAGTGGTGTGTCGAGTCTGCACTCGAGTGTGGACGACCGAGGGGAACAGCTGCTGCGAAACGTCGGCGACAGGCGACTGCGAGTGGCCGACCGCGTGGAATGTGGATAAATGGTAAGCGCAATCATAGACCTTATACTAAGTATAAGGTCTATGCGCGCAATATATTATTATTATGATAAAAACGTGTCGTTTTGCGGATTTACGATATTATTATCGTTTGCGTTGTTTTCGCTGTGCGGCGGGCCCCTACTCGGCTACACGTCATATCAGTCGATAATATTTACAGTAATTATCTACAAAATATGTTCAAATATAATTTAATTTAAATAGCGTAATATATTAATATTATTATACATTAATTTTATTAAATGGACGTCAGCTGCACAATAACTGTTTTCTATCCATTATCTGAGACCTACGCGCTCAATATAGATAAAACGCATTCGTTATAAATAATCGTTTTTGTTTATGACATTTCGAGTTATTTAACCTTTCACAAAAATTATCGTGAATAACATATTTTGAGGTTTTATATCTTATTATTTTTTGACCTCATAATATGCCTAGTCGACCAAAAAAAATAAATTGTAAATTTAAAATTTAATTGCATACCTATTAGTAATTACTTTATTTTGAGACAATAATGGGATCATAATTTTGGGGTCGGAATAGTCGAAAAAAACAATCCACAGACTTCGTTTAAACTACCATAAACATGTTCCATAATATGTGCGGCCGAAACAGTGGCTATACTTCTGGCCATTAAATTTATAAACAAAAATGAAAATGAAAAATATATTATTTAAAGTGACTCGTTAAGCATAATATATTATATTTTGTTGTATACAATATCTGTGATTGAGACAAACCGATATATTTTCATACCCTTAAAGATATTATTCGGATATTCGGTACCTACTTATTAGTTACTGACTATCGACGATAGTGAAAATATTATAATATGGTTGATTTCCTCTTAAGATTTCTCAAAAGCATAAAAAATATGATTTTGTACGAATGCGTTTTGTCTATTTTTGCGCATGAGCTTAGAAAGAACACTAGAAAGAACACAAACAGTACATCGAGTGCTGAAATCCCCTTAAGTCTTAATTATAACATTGATTAAATCAATGATTATAATTTATAATTTTATCGTACAATAACGGAATGACAATACCTATGGTCTTAAATAATAAATACCTAATACCTATGACATATTGTTAATTGTTATTATGACTATCGCGCTGGCACGTGGTGAATTCCAGTGCGGTCCACGGCATGAGCCAAAAATATCAACAAAGGCGTTTTTTAAAAATAACACCGGTCGTGCTATTTTCATCTTTTCATTTTTTTTTTATCGTCTCGTGACGAATCCATCCGACCGCGATTACGTAACGACTAATGCCTATGGGCTATGACGAACGGTACCCACGTTATTTTATATTTATTCGTTACAACGTATTAAAATATAAACAAAATATGGACAATAATATATAATTTATAACCATAGCCAACGTTTTTTAAGGAAATTCATGCTGGGGGGGGGGCTATAATATTAGTAAAAAAATCAATAATTGTAATGGGGTTTGATTTCTGAAAAATATAATATATTATATTATGTGCTTAGTCCTAATTACTAACTTTTAAATTGGGAAGACTTTTTGGAATTTTACTCTCAATAATTTATTTTATAGTGATATTAATGAAATATTAACAAAAATTAATATATTCTAGCCATTATGAATTAAAGCGATTATAGATTATAAATATTAAATAGTCAAGGGTAATGACAAACATAACATATCAATATTATGCATTATAGTGAGTGTACTACTTAAAACCCACAATATATAATAAAGTTATTATATTTTATAAACTTGGTCGAAGAATAACCAATTTAGAACAGATTTAATTAAAATTATATTAGAGGATATACACATTATATTATATCATCAATATAGGAGGAGTACAGTGCAAGAACATAGATATTTATTTTTCCGAATGGACTTGGGAAATTTCGGAAATTTGAGCTTTTTAAAACGCGAATCAATAACAATAACCATAAAACAAATATTATTTATACACAAATGATCTAACTACACACATAATACTCGTGTCACCACGCTAATAATAAAACACTGCACTATAAACGATGACATTTAATATTCAACGAAGGGGGAACGCAATATAATATTATTAAAATGTTATATTATACGTTTATCATAAGTGTTTTTAAATTATTTAAAAAAAATAAAATTAAAAATATTGATTACAACAAAAGTTATTTAATTTATCAGGTCATATATAGTTATTTTATTTTTTTCATCAGTTATTGATGTAATTATATCAATTTATCAGGTTTTTTCTAATATACTGATTATTTAATTTCAATATTCGACTAATTAAATATTTACAATTTTTCATTTATTTGAATAGTATATCTGGAAATTGTATAAGCGACACACAACTACACAAGCAGTATAAAAGCACAGGTTTCGGGTACAGATGAACATGCTGAAGATCATAATAATACATTTTTAAACCAAGAACATCCATCAGTCATCACAGCATCAGATACTGGACGTAAGCGCATAGAACACTCCACCGAGTACTTATACAAAAATACAAAATAAATGACTTTTTTAAAAGCAAACTTTTAAACTACTTGGAAAAAAAGACGTGGATGAAGTTTTTTTAAAGTCTTTACTTCCTGAAGTAAATCAATTAAGTGATGGTAAAAAATTATAATTTAAAATGTACTCACTTAAATCTTTTCAAATGAATCTCGTCCACAAAATAATAATATTATTCCTATCAAACTGCAGTATTTAATCCTCAGGAGGTTAGGTTACTAAGGTTAGGTTACTAACTTAACAGTTTATAATTTTTTCGTTTTAAAAACAGTTAATACATTTGTATTTAGAAGTTATTAAAAAAAGAGTTCATCGAAAGACTTGACCGATGACATTCAATATAATACTCGAACAATTTTTCAGGGTGCTTGCGTATATTTTCATATTCAATTCTGAAAAGTTTTTATTTTTCTCTCTATCAGAATTTAAGAGATGTACCCAATATCGGGCAATATCTTCGGTTTGAAGGAGTAAGTTCATCCAGTTCTCCAGCAGCTTCTGTCATACACAACACTTTAAATTCCCAAGTTTAGAGTAAAATATATAATGCATGCGGCAATAACCCATCGTGTGGCCCGAGCCTTATAGTATTAGTTTATTGCGTCAAATTTTTCATACAGATCGTTTGTCTGTCGACGATGTCATTGAATATAACGTAAAACAAAATAAGGAATTAAAAAAATGTTTTTATAGTTAGATATTCGCGCAAATTTTGCATTTATTCATGCATTCGTATATTGATTTTGCCGACTATATAATATACTGTTCATACTAAGAAGTAAGTAGTAATTAGTACCTATTTATTCCGGTTAGTCTTACATTTAATACAATATTTATTGGTATTTAGCATTAAATATTTCTAAATAATTCATCTATTTAAAACACGTCCCAATACTACCAAAAATAATTAAATATTTTTATTTTTTAAAATTCTTATCGTTTTTTTTTTTTTTTTGAATTATTTATATCTGCCTAAACTATACATTGGTAATTAAGTTCAACTTTACCTATTACCTTTATATTGAAACTAAAAAAGGGCGGGTAAGTGTATGTCGCTCTGCTGTACAGTAGGTTACAAGTGAGTCACTGTAATGGATTGTGTTAGATTTTATCCAATGATATAATATCATTGAATAAGAAAAACGATTCTGAGCGAAGACGGTCAGTCAGTCTATAATATCTTACTAAGTCTAAATTTATTTGATGATATTATTGTGAATAAAGTAATTAATTTTAGTATTATAGGCATTAGTATTTATCATTTTTCTCAAAAAAATTATATTTTAAAATGCCATTGTGTGTATATAAAATATAACAATATATTCTAAAAGTTTCATATACCAAGAAATAATATTTTTAAATTATATCAAAATAACTAAAATCATTATTCTTGGTTTGAATATGAATTTTTGTCTAAATTTGAAATTAAAATGTCTGTAAAAAATAAATGTGTTGATATATTTTTTAGATTTTTTGGTTACAGTATGATTTATTTATGAGAATTTTGTTTTAAATTTTCAACACTTAGTTATAAAAACTGAACATTTTATAATTTTTTAATTACAATGATTTATAATTTTCGAGATTTGACAAATTTTGTCAAAATTCGAACTTTAAATGCTTATAAAAAAAAATCGTGCCTATGTATTTTTAAAATTTTTCAACTGATGTTGTAACAATATATCAGGAGCCTTGTATTAAATTTTTACACTTTTTGGCCCAACAGATAAAACTTTATTGATATTTATTGAAAAAAAAACTAAAAAATTGAAAACTGAAAATGTCCGTAAACAGCTCAAAAAGATTCAAAATATATTCAAAATTAGATGGTGTATAGAAAATGCTTATATAAACATTCAGTGAAATTTGCATGCATCTACAGTTATTCGTTTTTGAATTGCAACAAAATAAGAAAATCGCTACATGAGAAATCGAGTGAATATCTAATCTTGTAAAAATTTAAACTTAAAATGTTCATAAAAATTTATTATGACTTGCTTATAAACTTTTTTTTATTGATAAAATTAGGAAAACTTATAAGGATTCTTGTATCACATTTTAAAACCTTAGATATAAAAAGAAAAATTTTTATGAATTT
>JANEHU010002385.1:0-10676 GCA_027563435.1 Nasonovia ribisnigri | reverse complement strand
TACATGCCCGAATGTAATTGAAAATACAAAAAAATAGAATAAGTAAAATAAGACGGTTATTGTGGTTATAGAAAAAAAAAAAAAAAAGGTTATTGAAATATTAATTAGAACCATAGTTATGTATACGTATATAATTGAGTATGTCAGTTGGTTCTTCCGTGTTTTCTAAAAATGTTCTCACGTAAGTACAAAGCGGCTGACGTAGAGGTCTTAGCGTTCTGGTTAAATCGTGCGAAAAATGATTAATCGCACGTGTTATGTCCAAGAGTTCCGTAGGCGAATATGGTTGTAATAAGTTTTTGTTTGCCGTGTCAATGTGCGTTAACATACAGCGTGGTATCTCGTCGAAATTTAATATTTCGTTGTTATGATGCTGTAAAAGTAACGTTGTACGGAAAGTTTTTATAAAGTTGCGTTGTTTGTCCCTAGAATAATAAGAAAGAATTTGATAGAAGATTGAAATTTATAGTAATTTAATGTTTAAAGAAAAATACGATGAGCTTTTATTCGCTGGCTTCATCGTTATAATATCGTTTGACGTTATTCTTATGAATGCGGTATTCACGACGACCTTTTTGTATTGTTATATTTTCGTTATCGTGTACTAATAGAATTTCGAACGGCCCTAGCCAATTTAGACTAAGCGCGTTTTTCTTATTTTGCTCTTTAATGAGCACTTTATCACCTACGTGTAAGTCAATAGCATTTATAGTTTTATCATAATATGTTTTGTTAGTTTCTTTTTTCTTTATAAGATTTTCCCGTGCGATTTTATGTGTTTCTTGCATAACCCGCTTAAGGTCAAAAACGTAGTTATCGTAATTATATTGTGGTTCGGGTTCCTTATGAAAAGCTGACGGTATAGTTGGTTTCATCCCGAATACTAATTCGTATGGTGTAAAATTAGTCGACGTATGCACCGTCGTGTTATAACAAAACGTAGCGTAACATAAAAGTCTATCCCAGTTGCTATCTTTGTCCACAAAGGATCGTAAGTAAGCTTTTAGTGTTTTATGGGAACGTTCTAAGAATCCGTTTCCCTGCGGATGCCATGCAGTTGTCTGAATTTTCTTGACGTCTAAGAGTTTGCACATACCTTTGAAAATATCGGATAGGAAATTTGTTCCACAATCGGTTAGAATTGATTTGGGAATTCCGTAAGTACATACGAAACATTCGACAAAGGCTTGAGCTACGGTCTGAGCGTCAGTGGAAGAAAGTGCGATAGCAAGTGCGTAACGAGATAACTCGTCCTGCAGTGTGAGTATATATATGTTCCCCATTAAGGTTTTAGGTAAAGGCCCTACTATGTCGAGACAAATTCGTTCGAAAGGTTTAACTACTGTACTAGTAATTATCATAGGTTGTTTTGTTTTTACATGGGACTTGTTTTTTTGACAAAGTTCACAGCGTTTAATATAACGTTTAACGTCTTTTTTAATGTTGCGCCAGTTATGATTGAGTTTTAGTCGTTTTAACGTGCGTGATACACCGGAGTGTCCGCCTAGAGGCGAATTGTGGTGCTCGTAAATTATTTGTTGTTTTTCCTCGTCTGTAAAACGTTCACCCGTATATATCTTTATTACGATGTCGGTCGCTCGAAATGCGTAACGAAACATAGTCCGGATTCTCAAGTAATTAGTTAATGAGGTAGGTCCATCTAGTTTGACCGTGGAGAATGAATTAATTTTATTCGTAATGCAAAAATCTCGTATATTTTGTAACGTTTGGTAAACAACCTCCGCCTCGAGCGGTGTTGTATGAGTTTTCGAGATGCCGTAAAATATAAGTGGTTTTGGTCCACCAGTGTGCATATAGAACCGGTTTTCGTTAGTGAATTTTATTGCATTAAGATCTATTTTTTTTATGATTTCACGTATCGCCGAATGTGTAATTTTTTTATCTTCGGGAATCGTGACTATAATATTTTCACTTTCAGTGACCTTACTAATGTCACCTTCTACTTCTAAAACTTTTGAATTAAAAATCGGTTTGCTCTCCGCGGCACAGAATTCATTGAACTCGTTATTCGTGTTATCTGAACCCGGTTGAACTATTCGTATGCGTGACAAACAGTCGGCGTTTGAATGCTCCGGACCGGCCCTATAAGTAATTGTATAATCATAGTCTGCGAGTTGTAAGCGCCAACGCATTAGTTGCGATGAGGCGTCTTTAATTCCAAACAGGTACGTTAGGGGCCTATGGTCGGTAATTATATTGAAATGTCGTCCATATAAGTATGGTCTAAAATATTTCACGGCCCATACAATGGCCAATAATTCCTTCTGAACAACGCTATAATTACATTCGGCCTTGTTTAATGTCCTACTTGCGTAAGCGATAGGTTGGTCTTTGGGAACTTCCCCCTGTGACAAGACTGCTCCTATTGCGTATTGGCTCGCGTCGGTCATTAAGTTAAACTCCCCTTTTCCCAATCCGGATAAACTAGTAAAGGCGGGTTCATTAAAGCTTTTTTAAGTTCTTCGAAGCTATGTTCACAATTATCTGTCCATTGAAATGGTACGTCTTTTTTAAGTAAGTAAGTTAGTGGTTTTGCAATCTTGGCAAAGTTATCGACGAAACGTCTGTAATAGTTAAGTAGTCCAAGAAAAGATTTAATGTCTTTTGCGTTTTTTGGTTTTGGATATTCACGAATGCATTTTAATTTGTTCGGATCAGGTGACACCCCGTCTTCATTAATTATGTGCCCCAAATAGATAACCTCTTTCCGTAAGAAAGAGCACTTTTGTGGCTGTAACTTAAGTTTGTGTACGCGTAGTCGATTGAAAACTTGTTCGAGTTTTTTCTGGTGGTCATTTAAACTAGACCCGTGTACTACGATATCGTCTAAATATGCAGTGCACATTTCCTCGAGACCCATAAGAACAGATTTCATCGCTCGTGTGAATGTGGCTGGAGCTGAGCTCAGCCCGAATGGCATGCGCAAAAATTCGTAGTGACCAGATTTTGTGGAAAAGGCAGTTTTATGAGTATCCGCGGGATTAATATGTAATTGGTGATACCCACTTGCCAAATCTAGTGTACTGAAATACTTGGATGCCCCCAATGATTCTAAAATCTCAAGTAAGTTTGGAAGTCCGTAAGCTTCATTTTCCGTTACTTCGTTTAGTTTCCGAAAATCTACGCAGACACGTAATTTGGGTTTACCTGTCGAGTCTAAATTCTTTTTCTTTACTACTACGAGTGGAAAGTTAAACGGTGATTTGGAATCACGTATAATATTGTTATGTTTCATTTCTTTAATTTGTTTCTCGATCTCTTCCTGATACGCCCAAGGTAAACGGTATGGTCGTATATTAATTGGTTTCGTACAACGCGGTGTATTAATTTCGTGCGTGACGACATCGGTGGCGCTTAAATAGTCCCCCGGCAAATAGAAAAGATCCGCGTATTCGCAGCATAAATCTAGTATACGCTCCCGTTCTTCGCGGTTTAAGTCGTCCGTTTTAATTTCGTTTTTTAATAATGTAATGCGATCGTTTGTTTCTGTGTCATCAGAAGAAACAGTTAAAACTGTGTCAAGATAAGGTTCCCACTCAATATGTTGTGTGGTTAGTTCCTCAATGACAAAAGGCTCTTCAGAAATGTTTATGATATTACTAATAATCGTATCGCGATTTACTGGACTAACGCTGTTGGCAATAATGACGTTTTCGCTCACGTCTTGTTTTTTAATGGTTATGTTTTTATGAGAAATGTTTTCGTCGTTTTTGATTAATAACACACAGTTACTACGCGGCGGTAATATAATTTCCTTAAAACCAGTTGGTTCGGGTATGGTCAGTACGTTCTGGCTATAGTCCATAATGACCTTGTTTTGTTTTAAAAAATTACGACCTATGATACCTGATTCTGTAATAGGAAAATCGCCGAACACGACGTCGAATTTTATGAGGACGTCTACTTCGTTAATTTGCATAGTCGTGACTACGGTGCCTACAGTAAATATAGGTATTTCGTTTATACCTTTAATAGTGCGTTTTTCGTGTTCGTTCACGACTACCTGCCCGTCAAGTGCAGTGATTTTAATAAGATTCATTTCTGCTCCTGAATCAATTAGTAATTTAATATTACGTGGACTGAAATTATGCGAGACACAGGTTATGTGTTCCTCGTTAAAATCGGTGACTACTCGTACGTTGTTTTGTGTAATTTCTTTGACCGTACGAGTTCCCGTATTGGAATTCGCGTTTTCGTTTTCGCTTCTATTTTTCTCGTTATAAATACGTTTCCTACAATCTTTAATGTTGTGGTTATTTTTTTTACAGTACGCGCAAAACCTAACCTGGTCCTGATATTCGCGTTTGACTGAAATAGTAGATTTATCGTCGCGATTATTTATGGGATTTTTGAAATTTGGAGCTGACGAGGTGCTCGCGTTACTACGGCACTCGTTCGCGTAATGACCCATTTTGCTACATTTATTACATTTAATATTTTTCTTATTCGAGTTATTTTTAGTGAAAGTTTTGTTATTGTTAAATCGTCGGTTAATATGTTGTAAGTCCTGCTCTTCTTCAATTGCGATAGTAATTGCTTTTTCGAGAGAGGATACGTCACGCGCACGTAACAAAGCTCTAATTTCCGATCGAGTTCCGTTAACAAATGCAGTCAGTGCCCCCGTTTTATGCGATGTGGCTACTGCTGCGGCTGCTGCTGGTTCTAAACCTGCAGTTAATGCCCCTACTAATTCGTGGTAACATCGTTCGGTTCGTCCAGCGAAACTACGTACGTCCTCGTCGGAACGTTGTTTTATATTGCTAAGCTGGGATTGTAAATAGTTAATCGAATGTGTTGCCCCGAATACGGTACGAAGGTGGCTTTTAAGTTCCGCCCAGTTGTTAAAAGTTCGGTAACGCACAGCCTGGTATGCGTCCCCCTTTAGTTTGGATAGAATATTTTGAAAAACTATCGTCCTAAGATTCTCATGGATATTGTCCATAACATAATTACATTCTGTTATATATGAAGACAAGTCTGCCTCAGAACCCCCGTTAAAGTTAGGTATGCCGCGCAAGGCGGTGTCAATCCCTAATGTAGTACTCATGACGGTTGTTCGTAAAGTTTGTGGGTTATAATTAACTACTGCCCAACACTGATTAGGATTATCAGACATAAACTATATATAATTGCCTAAAAATGACAACTTACAAATTGAACTCCATTGCGTCCTTGGTCTGGTCCTATTATGCGTGCTGACGGCTCTGCTGGCTCGTCTTGATGCTCCGCTTGGCTGTGTTGAGTGAAGTTGGCGGCTTGGCTCGGTTTTTCCTCTTCCGTATGGTATGTCAGTAACGTGGTTGAACTCGAGGTCCGCTGATGTACTCGATTTTGGGTTGGATACCAAAATTCTTCTTTCAGGTGACCCCACACCTGACACCAAAAACGTGTAGTGATCCCTCACTAACGCTTATATTTGAATCCAACGACGTTGACGTGTTGCATAGGAGAAGGTTTGACAGAGTAACAAGTTACGCCGTAGTAGTTATAATAAGTTTATTAAAGTTATTAGGTATAATGTTTGAAAAGTTACATATAGAAATTTGTGGACAGAGCGCTTAAGCGACTGCCCGAGAAATTAGTTACTAAAAATAAAAATTACACTTGTTTAAAAATTACTGGGAATAGACTTAGAATGGCGGCGATGTTGAGGACCAGGCTCAACGACCAAACTAAGTCTTACAAGTATGGGATGGTAGACTAATTCTAATTCTAAGACGGACAGAGACCCGTATTTATATGGTTCTCGGTACGTCCTGAGTGTACACGATAGAGATTAGGTGGTGGATTCGCAAATAAGCGAGTCGTCATTTTTGATAGTTGTTTGTGCGTCCAAAAAGGTGTTAATGCTTTTTGGCCTGCTATTAAAGCGTGTGTGTAAAAATATAAATGCATAAGTAAAAAAAACAATATATATAATAGAAATACGACTCGTGCAATAATATTGCAAATGCGAAGGTTATGGTGGCTTGTCGGTGAAATCAAAGAAAAAGAAAGAAAAAAAATAAGAAGCGACTCTGTCGGTTTACTACATACCCAAGTTTAAAGGTCCCTATGAAATCAAAGTAGTTTTGCCAAATGATAGGTATGTGGTTAAAGATATTCAAGGATTTCAGGTCACCCAATTACCATTTGATTCAGTCTTTGAAAGCAAATATATAAAACCCTGGATTAAAAATAATGAAAATAAATAAAATTATTAAATATATTATAATATATATATATATTTTTTTCCTTTTATACTGTTATTTTAATTATTATATTTTGTACTGATTATGTTACTGCATCTCTCTGTTATTTATTATTATTATCAGTTGTCAATTTTATTATATACATATATATAGTTTTTTTTTTTTTCTCTCATATTGTATTTAATGTGTTAAGTGGGGTCCACTTAATGTCAGGTATGGCCGAGTTGTAGTAATATCTTAATATGATAACATACCAATGCGGCCCCCACCATTATTATTATTACTTATTATACTATTAACTATTACTATTATTCTTTTTTCAGTTACATGCACAGACGCGACGCGACAACATTGTGTCCGACGCTCTGTCGCATAGTGTTTCATTAATTGTATTATTCATTAATTTATATTTTGTTACATTGTCAAATATACAGTCTTTAATCATTATATACGTTGTCTAACATATTATATATTTTGTTTGTTAATCCTGACTTATTATTTATGAGCCTATGGGCTATGAGCGAGAAAAACGTATTTCACGACCTAGAGTTGGATGGTAACTTCAAGTTAATGAAAATCTTTACTCCCAGATTTTAACCCCCAATATTTCTGAGTGTTAAGAGCTAACTCTTAGTTACAATCACGATTTATCCTGATACAAACAACCGTTGATAGTGGTTGTTGTGTTTTATTTTCATTTTTCTTTTGCCTTTTGTGCTTCGATCAAAATTAAAAAGTCTGTTCGTTTTTGTTTGAATTTACTGTGAAGTTTTGACGTTTTAATTATGTACCGTAGAATATTATTTGATGACGAAAACGCGAATGATAACGAAGTTATTGCGATGCAACGGCGACCAAAAATTTTTTACGAGAGGGTCAACTATCTTGAACTGTACGATGACCATGATTTTATTAATCGATTTCGCCTCTCTAAAGCAACGTTTAATACAATATTGAGATCAATTGAAAATGAAATATCTCCTCCTTCTAATAGGTAAGTAGACTTTAATTCCATATAAAATCATTTTGTTTTCTTTCCCTACCTAATATTATTTTTTTTGTTTCAGGAACAGAGCAATATTACCTCCAAGTAAATTGTATATGATGCTGAGGTACCTCGCAACCGGTTCATTTTTGTTGTGTGTTGCTGACTTCGTTGGAGTCAGTGAATCCTCAGCGTGTGCCCGGCCCAGTGGCGCAGGAACTATTTTTCATGAGGGGGGGGCAAAACCTAAAAAAAACCTAACAACTATTATAATATATTTATTTGTAATTGATAACAGAAAACCTTTCTTAATATTTTATTCTTTTAACGTTGATATAGGTAGTATATCTATGTATACATATTTTTTTTATTTAAAAGTTTACCAGCTAGTTTAACATAGCAAAAGTTTACCAATATATAAATTTCTAAATTTAATGATTAAATTCATACATTTATATATTGAAAAAAAACATGAAGCATATTTACTTTATATCTAAAGTCAAAATAACAGTATCTAAATAAATATAATAAATAAGTTTTAAAAGAAATATATTTACTATATACCTGAAGTTGTATTCAAAAGTAACAATATATTATACAGAAACATAAATAAATGAAATATAAAAAATTTATTTAATTTATACCTTAGTCCTTAAGTTATATTCTAAAGTAACAATATGTCAATACTATCTTCTAAGACCGTGAACTGACTAAATCGAAATTACCTAATTAATTACATAATATTAAGTTATATAATTTATTATTATTATTTATATTATTATGATAAAAGTTATATTATGATAAAAGTTATAATATCCCGCGATTTTTAATAGCGGAAAAATACTGTTTTTTTGTTTTTTTTTGCACTAGTGTTAATAATTACTAACTAATTAATTACTCATTTAGTTTGTAAAAAACAAATGAATAACATAATGAATAACAATGGTAACATAATAGTATAATACAATTAAATACAATAATATAATTTTCTGAAAAAACATTAAATCATGGATATGTTTTTGGGTTTAAATTTAAAAGCGTATGATTTACATTTGTATTATTTTAGTTACCTATGCAATTAGAAAAAGGTAAAGCTTTTCTGTCAACTCAATTTTTTTTGTATCCATCTAAAAAACATATCCATGTTATAAATAAAAATGTATATAATGTATCATGTATGTATTATATTTTATGTATAACAGAATAATAATTATTAAACTTTTTGTAATGAAAAATGTTTTTCATAAATTGTTTAATTTTCTATGTACAAATATGTAAATAGTATAATATATAGTATGAAATATTTTCATTTTAAGTATGTACTTGTAAAATAGGTATTCAAAAATGTATATTTTTTTCATACAATTAATTCCTATGTTTATTTTATTAACTAATTAACAAAATACTTTACAATTAACATATAATTAAATAGGTAATGACATCCAAGTAAAAAAAAAAAAACAGTAATCAAGATCATTTTGAAATATGGAATTTCAGATATTAAATTAATCTGCTTCATTTTTCTTAATTTGCCTTGTTTAAATTTTTTTCTTATTTTATACTGAATAAATTGATACATAATATTATATTGTTTTGTGTACAATAATATTGTTCAATCTGTTACTTATTAGTTATTACTATTATGATCATTAGGTTATGTTATAAATATTTTTAAATTTTGTTATTGAATATATTACAAAAAACCTAATATGTTATCTTTTTTTCTTATGTTAATTAACTTTGTTTATATTTATATTTTATTTCCTAAATAAATAGTTGAAGTTAATTTATATATTAATTGGATATTTTAAAATATAAAATACTAACGGTTAACCTAGGTCTTGTTAGACTTTACATAGTTTTGTAATTGGTACATAAATAAAATATATACATGTAAGTATGTAACACATAACATTAAAACGTAAGTATTTTTTATTTTATTAAAAGTAGCTTATGGCTTGGCTTATGTTTAAATTATATAACCTTAGTACCTATAATATATTGAATAGGTATTGCCATACTATTATAAGATAGATATTTTAGTTTAGTAGTACAAATACATTGTATATCATATTTGATTGCTTAGAAGTTTCTCACTTATTATAAAACTGTAATAATGGTTTGTCGTTTGTATTATATCGACAAATAAATAAATATAATACATATTATGATTTATGTTACATGTTTATAGATTTTCCAGATATTCTTCATGACCATAATTATGACATAAGAAATCCTGAGAATGGTATGTATTTACTATTATAATGATCTTGATTATACTTTCTAGTTACAATCATGAATCAATAAACATTTATTGTCATTTTATTAGCACCTGTGACTTCCGTTTTAATTTGGTATTTTAACCTTGGTTTGAGGTCTGTCTATATTTTTTTGCGACTCTGAGAGCGTTACCATCGTCTTGAGGCTGGTTAAAATAATTATGCTGCCCCGAGAAACCGATGATTAATTATATTTAATTAGGTTACCATAGCAAACTTATTATAATTTTTTTAGATTCTGAGTTTTAGTGTACAAAAAATGAAAATGTTAAGTTCATTGTACACAATGAACTTTAGTCTATTTTTCAGAACTTTTATTTACTCACCACCACAAATTGCTTGGTTTTTTATTTTTGTACAAGTTTGGGCGATTGGTAATAAACCGCGTATACTTAAAAAATGTTCGCATATCTCTTCATTTTGAATTATGTGTCGATATAAGTAACTCATAGTTGACAAACTCATAATAATAATTATTAAATAATATTTAATAATAAATAAATCACAGTAAAACCACGTATATTATAATCGACACGACTCACAAACACACACTAAACAGGTTATAAAGGTATACCTACTAACCTATCTAACTTACTAAGGTATAAAATATAAACATAATATGATTTGGGGTTTCAATAAAAGCTTAATCTTAAACCGTAATTGCAAAATAGGATAGCATACGGGCATACGGTAGTTATCATACTAAACTATAATAAAATTACAGTAGATAAAATATTTACGGTAGATAGCATATTGGACGAGTACCAAAAAATTTTAGATACTGAGAAATAATCTATGGACCTTTCTACTTCGAACTTTAAAAGTTTCATAAGGATAAGAGCTATATTGAAGAATTTAGGTTTTTCGATCTATTTTTAAAATTCGTATTAAATCGAAAACCTAAATCATTCAGTATAAGTACTATCTTTATGAAACCTTTAAGGAATGAAGCAGAAACGTCCCTAGATTATTTTCCAGTTGGTAAAAGATTTTTAACTCAATTAATAAGGAGGTAAATTATGTGTTTAAAATTTGAATTTTTCAAAAAAAAAAATGGCGGGAAATTTTGTTTTGTCAATTTCTCAATCTTAAATTCGAGACACGACTGTTTTGATAACAGAAAGTTGTTCTAGAGGTCTTACTGCATTGAACCTCAAAGATTTCAAGACGATACGACAAATATTGAAGTTTTTAAATTTT
>JANEHU010002384.1:0-47472 GCA_027563435.1 Nasonovia ribisnigri | reverse complement strand
AACGAGCCGGCTCGTTGATTCGCTTCCCCCACCATTGCATGACAAAAGGACTGGATGGCACAAGCCAGTGCGTTACGCCGTTGCGCAATTTCGATTATTTCATTCTGTTTACTGGTTAAATTCCTGCTTTATTGTAAATTCAATCAAACTTATTTAATCATGGTAATTTCGTGTTCCTCATATGGGTGTACAAACCGGCGGAAAAAAGGATGCGGTATACAATTTCACCGGTATGTAAAAACATAGGTAGGTACCTTTAGTCATTTTTGTTCCGATTATTCTAATATAAATAGGCAAATATCCTTAATATTATACAAGATAAACGTTACTGTCTGATGAGTATATTTTGTTTACCTGGCTTAGCTTTCCTCTAAAGAGGCCATCCGTTTTGGCAAAGTGGATACATGAAATGAAACGCAAAAACTTCAAACCTTCTGAGTATAGCTATTTATGCAGCGAACACTTTACAAATGAAGACTACCAAATCCGTCCAGGAGCAAATGTGAAATGGTTAAAAGATGAGGCTGTTCCATCTGTATTTAAAGAGTTTCCTCAACATTTACAGAAGAAAAAAGTTGTTCGCCGGTTGTTACAAAGAAACCCATTGGTAATTTTAATAATTTTACATCATATAATCTAACTAATTTCAGAAATTGTTGTTACCTATTTTTAGTTAATAGTATGCAATATACTTAGGTCCTGCAGACTACATAGTGACAAATGTTGCCACTATATTTTTAACAAAATTAAATGTTGTTATATACAAATTGTGTATATAGGTTTACCTACCTACAAAGTTTGTTTCTCTGTACATTATCTAATTTTAAGACATACACTTTTACCCAGTGACATATACAAATGTCTAGATATGCAACTTTTATAAACTCTACTGCTTTAAACAAACAAAAAAGTTGAAAATATAAGACTGATTCGGTAATTTTACTATTTATTAATTTAGGTTGACAATAATTGTGATATATCTGTCGATACGGTCGATATAGAATGTTCCAGTGCAAATATGGTACCATATATGGATCTAACTAAGGTAATTTAAATTTGTTATGAAATATTTAAATATGTTTAGCAATCATAATTATTAATTACAGAGTTCAGAAAGTTTTGAAAATAATAGTAAAAGTGTTCAGTGTTCCATACAATCTCCAACAAAGGCAATTTTGAGAAAAAAAGTAAAAGTATTACAACAACGCCTTAAGCAAAGAGAAACAAAAATAAAATCATTAAAAAGTAATTTAATTAACATAATTGTTTCTAATACAATATTGAATTTGTAAAATGTATTTGTGTTTAACACTGTTACAGGTCTTATTATGCGCATTAAGAAAAATGTCCCAATGTCAGATGATGTGACGACACAGCTTGAAGAACATTTTGGTGGGATACCGTTAGCTTTATTACTGCATGAACGCAAAACTATAAAAATTGGGAAAAATGCCATACGCTATAGTGATTCTATGAAAGAGTTTGCTAAAACGCTTTTCTTCTATTCTCCTAGAGCTTATAAGTATGTACGCACACATTTTAGACTTCCTCATCATTCAACCATTCGAAGCTGGATGAGCACTATGGAATGTGAGCCTGGGTTTTTGGAAGGAGTCTTCAAATTTTTAAAACTTGAAATAACTCAAAAGACTTGGTTACAAGACTGTTCATTGGTTTTTGATTCTATGTCGATCAGAAAACAACTAATTTGGGAACCTGATAAAGGCAAATATGCTGGAAATGTAGAATTTGGTGTTGGTGAAAGTACAGAGCTTGCTACTGAAGTTTTAGTTATTATGGTTGTTTGCTTAACTAAACAGTTTAAATGCCCAATTGCTTTTTTTTATGTGAATAAGATAAATAGTAGTGTATTAAGTACATTATTATCTACAGCTATTGTAAAACTGCATGAGGTAGGCATTCAGGTCTGGAATGTAACGTGTGATGGTGCTTCTGCTAACATACAATGTTTTAAAAAGTTGGGCTGTAGTTTTGATATAGACAACTTGAATACAAAATTCACTATAGATAAATCTATAGAAGTATATTCCATGTTTGACACTTGCCACATGCTTAAGCTTGCTCGTTCTTCTTTAGCTGACAAACAAATTATTCAGTCAAAAAATGGTGGTATAAAATGGTCATATTTATGCTCCTTGAACTCTTTTCAAAATGAATTAGGATTAAAATTTGCAAATAAGCTAACTGCACAACATATTAATTACAGAAATTCAGTCATGAAGGTCAAACTTGCAGCACAAACGTTGAGTAATGGAGTTGCCGATGCAATCGAATATTTGTGTCAAAAAGGTGAACCTTCTTTTACAAATAGCCAAGCTACAGTTGAATTTATAAGAAAAATTGACCGCCTATGTGATATTCTAAATTCTAGAATACCATTTTCTAAAGGTTATAAGAGTCCAATACACGCTGGTAATATCAACACTATAGTGTCTGTATTCAATGATACTACTGATTATTTAAAAACATTAAAATGTGATGGAAGTCCGTTAGTATTAGGTGGGAGAAAAATGTTCATATTAGGATTTATTGTTACAATGTCTTCTACTATACAAATTGCTTATAAACTTCTATATAGATCTCAAAGTCCCCTTAAATTTATCTTGACATACAAAATGTCACAGGATCACCTTGAAATTTTTTTTGGTTGTATAAGAGCGAGAGGAGGGTCTAACAATAACCCAAATTGTGTCCAATTCAAAAAAAGTTTAAGGCAATTACTATTTACCAAAAATATTACTGTGGAAAACGGAAATTGCTCTCATTTTGTTATTCCTGGAGGGGATGTTTTAGATTTCCGTTGTGAAAAAAGAAGCTTTATAACTGAAGACAGTGAAAATATATTTGAATCTGATATTAATAATTATTTAGATATTCTTAATAGTGTACAGTTAGGAGAGTACACAGGTGAAATACTAGATTACATTGCAGGATATATTGTAAGAAGCATATGCAAAAAACTTGTGTGTCCTTTCTGTGTAGGTATATTATTAAAATTAAGTTCTCAATCAGATCATAACTATACAGCAGGTATTCAATTTACATCTTTTGTAAGTCGAGGAAAATTAAAAATTGTATCTGAGGCTTTATCTTTGATCATAAAGGAATTGATAATTTTTTTAAGGTAATATTAGAAATAAATGTAAGACTGGCATTTGGCATTATGTATTTATGTTGTATTGTTGTAACAAATATAAATATTAGAAAAATAATGGTTTGTTTTAATTGACTGCTTATGAATATTGGGTACCTATTCACTAGTAGTTGCTTATTATAAATTATTTTTAAGTACCTAATTTCATTACAATATAATTCTCGGACCACAATTTAGAACAATGTATTTAAAAACTAATTATTTTCAACAAAGAAATTAAAAATTGTACATTTGTAGCTACAGAAAAAATAAATAAACAACGAACGTTGCGAGCACGGAGCAACGCGTATTAAACTATTAAAGCATCATAGATCATATGCTACGTGACTACGTGAGTTTTTTTTGCCCTGCAATGGTGGGGGAACAAGGCTACGCCGACGGCTCGTTTTTCGTTGTAGTGATATCATAGGGAGTACGCGCTCCAGTGTAGTATATACATCTCGATGATAACAGCAGATGATAATTTTGTTATGATGTAGTTTTATCACAGTGATGCTCAGTCTACACTCTATTCCATAGTTAATGTTATGTTATTATTTATTTATTAATTTTTTATTAGTTTAATGTGGGTATTTTGTTGTATAATTTATCGTCTGTCACTCGTCCTCACTCGCAGTTGTCGCAGTGCCTTGTACTTTGTGTCTGCGTACTGTGGTTTATTTTGTTCTGTGATTGCGTCCTAGAAGAGTACTGTGTTGGAATAGTCAAGGTAAGGGACCACACACAAATCTGTTATTATAAGGAAGTACTGCACCCAGCGTACGTGGCACAATATATTAATCACTATTAATAGAGTCACGCCACAAGAAGATAATTTCTACTGTAGTAAAAGAGCTGTGGTGAATACTTAAGTGGGACCTTGACACTTTGCAAAAGACAATAGAATATGACTGTCCATCTAATATATAAGGACGCTCCGAGAAGGAGTCGACACACTATTTCTGCGTGACGACTAGTTGACAGTATTCATGCTAGAGATATTTGTCTTAAGTTGTAACATTACTCTGAGTGTTTTAAAAGTGTTAAATACTAACCTAAATAAATAAAAGTCATAATAATAGTTAATTTGACTACGTGTTAATTCATTTGATTCGACCCTTGTCAACCAAGCTCCATATCTGGATCACAACAGGAAAAAATTGGTGCCGAAACCAGGGACCTTGAGATACATCGTATCAACACGACGAAGATTTCTACCCGAATCATTCAAGGGAAATCTGATCAACTTCTCAAGAATAATTCAAAACATCTGCCGTGGACCAGCGAGTTTCTAGAAGTGTCGACATCAATTCAATGAAAAATTCAGTAATGTACAATAGTTGGTAAGCGTAACTCATATGTCAGATAGTCCAGTAAAACGTAGTAGTTTAAATATAACGTTAGAAGATAGTCCTACGAAAGTAGAACTATCCGAATCGCAGGTTTTTGATATTGTAGTAGGTACTCCGAAAAAGTAAAAAAATGTTAGGAGACAGTAGTAACACGGATACCACAATATCAGCTTACTCTATAGGGTTCGATAAAACCATGGAGCATGTGGCGCGTATGGTACCCGAATTTAATGGGGGTATCAATGAAAAATTAATATTTTTTATAAATGCATGCGAGCTAATAGCGGAAATAACTCCGGTAGCTAATAAAGATATAATGTTAAAAGCTATCTTGACTAAAATAAAAGGGCAAGCTTACGAGGTGATAAAATATGAGGAAATCACCAGCTGGGAAATGCTAAAAACTTTGTTAAAAAATACGTATGATAAACCTATAAACGCGGCGTACTTACAGATAGAATTAATAATTATTTAGCGCAAAACAACGTTATAAAGAATCGGTAATAGAGTATGCCACTAGGATACGTAATCTGGTACAGGCGGTATCAGAAGGTAGCACCCAAGGAAAGAGCACGAGTGATGCTCTCGTTGTAAAAACCAATATAAGGGAACAGGCGTTATTAGTATTTTTGGAAGGGATTAGTGATAAAATAAAAGTAATGGTAAAAAGTAAAAATCCCTCCACATTAGAGCTAGCAATACAAATTGCAATAATTGAAGAAAAAAATATGACCCCAGGCGAAGTAAAAGTCAATAATCAAAATTATTTTAATAAGACTAAGGGGGAAACGCAAAAGTACAATAAAGGTAATTGTCATAACTGCGGAAAATACGGGCATTATGCTAGAGATTGTAGGTTTAAAAAGGCAAATCCTAAAATTGAAGGTGGTAGACCTTATTTAAACCTACAGCGAATACATATTTGCAATACATACGTATTGCTCAAAAAAAGGGCACACGATAGATAAATGTTATAAAAAGAAAAATAAGGACAGACGTGATAAAGGAGAAAGCTCCAATTCGGGAAACGAAACCCGACTACAGGAATAGAAAGTCCCTCTGTGGTTAAGGATTTAAGGGAGATATATGATATAAAACAAATAACGGTAGCAATGGAAAATCAACACATTAAAACAAGGTCCGAACATTTTATAAATAATCCAATAGAATTATTAGTAGATACAGGTAGTAGTGTAAATATAATTCGATTATCCGAATTAACGTCGAATACAAAGTTAATACCAGGTGAAACAATTTCTTTAAGAGGTATAAGTAATACGCTAGAATCTACCATAGGTATAGTGGAGATACCAGTTGTAATAGGAACGGAAACTTTTGAAAAAGTTAAATTTTATATAGTAAAAAGCGATATGCCACTTATTAAAGCAGGTATATTAGGTAGACCGTTCTTTCAGTTACAAAATACCACAATAAATATGCCATACGGCTGTGGTACACACACGTTAACATTAGGAAGCCACATAAAAATACCTCCGCGCGTAGAATACATAATGGCGGTAGGTGTCGACGCCGGCACGGTTAAAGATAATGAAGTAATAACTATTCATCAGGGGGAGCTGCAAGAGCAAGTGTTCTTGGGCAACGTAATAAATATAGTAAAAGACGGGCGCGTACTAGTAAACGTTATAAACATATCTGATGAGGAAAAAATAATACAACCGGTGTCGCTAAGTCAAATAAAATATGAAATTTATAGAGAAGAGACGGTCATGCAAATAAACACTAGTAAAATGATAATATGTCAAACTATTCCGAGAGGGTACTAAAATTAAAAGATGAATTACGTACCGAACATTTAAATTCGGAGGAGACCCGTAGTGTTGAACAAGTGTGCATAGACTTTATGGACATATTTCATTTAGAAGGGGATAAGTCATAGACAAGTATACTAATAGATAGGCATCTACCGTGTTATTTTTCTGAACATTGTGTAAAGCGCTCCTGGTGAGCGATGTAAAGAACTACGGCGGCGGCGGCGCTCGTCACGTCCTGATCTAAAAAATATTCCCGCTATTTTTAAATTATTATTTAATAACATCATTTTTTTCTCAATTTATTACCCATTATTTTCTGTATGTTACTTCAAAATAAATACTGAAATACCTTATAAAAATATGAATAAGATATTATTTGCTAATCAAATGAAAACACCTTTTATTAATTAATGGAAAAAACAACAACAAAAGTTAATATATATTTAGGTTTTGTTTTTTATTATAAAACATATTTCGAAAATATTTAATACAATTCAAACATTTTATAATTACAGAAAAAATATACAATTATTATATTTCATAACAATAAAAACATAATTATAGATACATAATAATAGACATGAATACAGTTTACAATGAATGAACTAATATATTGCAAAATTAATATTAGATAATAAAAAGTAGATATAATAATAATAATAATAATACAGCTAAGTGATAAATTTGTCAACTTAAGTATAACATATCAGCTTTACTTACATTAATAAATATAGAGTTGAAATATGTGAATTAATTTGTAATGTTAAGGAAAATTGTAATTGTAATGAAAGAATTATATATTTTAAAATTAACATCTTATTAAATAATGAGAATAATAAAAAAAATTAAATCAAATCAAACATATAGAAATAAATACTGTACTCTTAATAAAGAATAAAATTATTAAAAAATACAAATAATAATAATGAACTGTTACAATTTAAGTCAATATTTTCATTTTCTATACTTAGGTTTTTTAGAAAAAGTTTTATACCTCGAAAAAGCACTAATTTTTATATGATCATTTTCATTTTTTGAAAGATTAATGGTTCCAGCAAGTAAACGGTTTACTTGGGTACACCAATTATGTACCATAACTTTAACAGTGAAATTTGTTAATTTTTTTCCAAAAAGTAACTGATGATCTGGACACTCTACTACATTTGTATTAAAATTTTGATTGATAGCGTTTATAATTTCTGTTTTCAAATTTAGATGATGGCATATCGAAGGCAATATTTTAGCAATCATATTAATGATGTCCTGAATTAATTTACAAAATATTGTATTTGGATATTTTAAATTATATTTACCACCAAGGCAGTAGTCTCTGCTTAATGCAAGTTGATGATCATCATTATGTATAGGTTCAGTACAAATTTGAGGCAAACAAATAGGACAATTTTTAAGGAAAGTCGTGTTAAGCTTTTTTATGATGTAACCAGCGATATAATTTTTAATTTGGTTTTCCAATTGAATTGTTTCAATATTAGAATTACATTTTACCTTCAATGGTCCATCAGCCACACGTTTTACTAAATTACCTTCTTCTTCGTCTTCATTATTTTGGTTGTCAGTAAATATTTTAAATAGTGTTTGATACTGTGCTAAAGAAGTAGTTCCCAAATCTTCTTCACAGTTGCTTCTTGGTGAATGACTTGACATTGGGTTATTTAATAATAATGTTTTGTATGCTGAAGCAAACATCATACAGTTAGGGTTATTATTTCTATAACCTAAAGCACGTAATGCACCAAACATATTTTCCAACGAATCTTGGTTGAAATTCCGTAATAGAAGAGACCGAACACCACAATTTCGCATAGTGGAACAAATCGTCTGAAATCCTGTTGAATTCAAATAGGTTAGTGTCAATGTAACCTCTTATAATATAATAAAATAATATTATATAATGGATTAGGACAGTCTTAAATAAAAGTATTCTAATACTTTGTAAGTCCTAAAATAAATATTTCTAATCATAATTAAATACCATTTTTATTAAATATTCAAATTTCAAATATGTAATAAATATGTATAAATATGTTTAAATTATTTTCAAAATAATTATCTATATCTGACAAGTACTTCAATACTTTAAAATTTATTTTTTACAAGACCGAATTAAGAATAGATTATAGAACAATAATAATATTATAATATATAATTTTAAAACATAAAAAAATGTTACCTTTAATGGTTTTTACCCAGTTCTTTAGAGTGGGTGGTTGGGGTTTTGAACGTTCCTTGGACACAGGATTTACAAAATACATTGTATCGAGCACTTTTAAAGATTCTCTCCAAAGCTGATGATGAGGAGAATTTGGTTTGACAGCTGTACGAAATATTTTACCATCCACCACCTTATCATAACTACCATTAACCGAATCAAACAGTTTATCAAAAAATAAACATAATATAGCTGTATCTTCAGCTTTTTGATTCATTATGTTCTTTGCTAAAATTAAAATTAAAAACTAAATTAATATATGATCATAAACATTAATTTTTTAAACATTTTTTCATTTATTTTACCTAATAAAATTTATGTTATATTATTATTACTTACATGATAAAAAAGATAAGATTGATGAAACTCGATGACTAAAAACTTGAAAGGCATTCTTAACTTTCATCTTTTTTATTTCACCAGGAATGACATGTTCTCTTGTTAATCGTGGTAACATTTTGACATCTTGAGCAACACTATCCAATTCATATAAATCAACGATGTCCTTCCAACATGCTTCTCTTTGATGGCCATTGATGGTAAACATAAGATTCTTACTTAAAAGGTTGTTACGAATACCTTTTAAGAGATGTGGAGGATCATACAAGTGAACAACCTTAATTCGTTCTACACCACAATCAATTTCATAAGATGTGTCATTATATTCTTGATTTTGGCGCAAATAGAATGCTTTTGTGTCATTTATTAATATATTAATAGCAGCTGTGTTTGTAGTACCTTGATCACATATAGTACCAACAACTTTAAGGCCACTCAAATGTACTGCTTTTAGTACATTCCTAATTTGATTTGCCAAGTCATATCGTTTTGTTGAACTTTCACAAAACGTATATGATATAGGTTGTTTAAATTTTTTTGTAATACCTTTTATCATAAACACTAGACTATGATCAGCAAAACGTTGGGTACGGTCTAATCCATTATCCTCAAATCCAACAATGCAGCCAATGTTGTCATCATACTGTAACTGTGGTTCTAGACTCACTTCATCAAATAGAACCACACAATACTTTTCTTTTTCTTTTAAAGTTTTGACATTCTCTTTTAAAACTTTTAAAAGACTTTTGTCTAATCCGGTGCTGATTGGAATTTGGGATAGCAATGTTGATAATGTTTTACGTGCCGGTAATATAAAAAGTTTCGAAAGTAATCGGTAGGGTTAGTGTATATGAATGGAACTCTCGTATTCGAGTTAATAATTCCATTACTAAACCCAGTAGAACTGACATTATACCACATGATACCACTACCAGTACGTAGGGAAAAACTATATATGCATCTCACACCCGAATTCGAATACATGGCTATTTCAAAAACACACGAGTATTATCTAACGATTTCCGTAACACATTTAATGAAGTGTAGAGAGCTAGCAAGCATAACTATGTGCCCCGAAACACAGCCATTGCGTATAGGGTCCGCGGGATTACCTTGTGAAATTGAATTATTCATGAAACCAACGGTGGTGCCGTCAACCTGCGCAATAAAATACTTAGAGATATCACGTAGCATCTACCATAAGTTAAAATATCATAATAAATGGATTTATATAATAAACACGTTAGACGATGTAGCTGTCACTTGTGATCTGTCAGATAATGCTAAGAATATTCAGTTGAGGGGCGTAGGCATATTAACATTAAGTGAACAATGCCGAGCACATACACCACAAGTAGTGTTAACACCTAATAGGCATCTGAAGTCTGTTCAGTATCTTGACTTCATTCCTCCGGTGAACATACCAAGTGTTAAGATTCCGGCTGTACCAAGTCTTAAATTCGATAACTTACTTAATCATCAAAACTCAATAATAAAATTAAACCATATAAGTGATTTTTCTAAAACCATTGAGGAACTCGAAAACGCAGTACAGGACGAAAAAGACCGAAGTTTATTACAAACAACCAGTGGTACGCATACTAAAATAATTATAGTATTATGTATAATATTAGGAATAATGGTAGTTTGTAGTTTGTATAACAATTATAAAAATAAACAAAAATATCGTAGTCATAGGATAGTAGTTCCTAGAGTAGAAGTAACTTCGTTATAATTTATTTAATAGAAAAAAAAAGATGAGCACTTTAAGGGAACTGTTAAAGTTTATGGAGCATTTCCGTTATGTACTATATGAAGACGAACATTTACTACAATTTCATGAAGGTAGTGCAGCTCCGATCTGTTTAAAAAGGCATCTAGCAAAAGCCAACCGAAGAAGCGGTTTTCTTTTAAACCGTATCAGAATACAGGCATTGCATAGTGTCCTAACCACCTTTATCATTTGGCAAAGTGAGGAAGGTGTTCAGGGGCATGAAACGCCGTGCCATATGATATTTCACGCCATGCAAACAGAGACTGTTATTACAGACGCCCTAACAGCCATATTATTTAATGTCATAATAAATTAAAGTATAAAAAAAAAATAAATAAATAAATAAATAAATAAAATAAAAATATAAATGATAATAATAGATAAAAATAATAAGGAAAAAAAATAATAATAATAAAGATAATAAGAAAAAAAAATAATAAAATAATGTATATAAATTAGTATAGTTAACTTGTATTATTATAGAAAACCTCAGTGACCCGAAAATGAGCACTATAAGAATTTATAGAGCATTTTTGGGGCACTTCATAGACCAGCTCAGGATAACCATGAACCATGAATACCATGTGAATCCAAAGGATTCATATGACTCATATGAGTATACAAAGCCATCTTGTTTAAGGGATCATATTAGCACCACCAACACGGAACTAGGAGACCCTTTTACTGAGGATCAAATAGATTTAATAACTGCGAATTTATGCAGCTTTATACACCTTTCAACTTTGAAAAGTAGGATGAGAAAAGCTCCATGTATGGTGTTATATGGGTTCTTGGGACTTAAGAAAATTATTATTAAAAGACTACTGGCTATGTTGATGTAAGGGTTTACGCTAAAAAACTATTTTTTAGTGTATATTAAATAAATATTTTGTGAATTTGTAATACTATATTAATCAATGAAAAAGAAAAAAAAATATATATTATATTATATTATGAATATACTAACATAATTTAAGGAATAATTGTACCACCAGAGTAATGAAATTAATGTTTTTGTTAAGCATGGATATTGAATATTAGTCGTAGGACAACAGTTAGAGGTCTTCTTAAACATTAGCCCTCGTTTTGTGGGGAAGGTGTTGGAATAGTCAAGGTAAGGGACCACACACAAATCTGTTATTATAAGGAAGTACTGCACCCAGCGTACGTGGCACAATATATTAATCACTATTAATAGAGTCACGCCACAAGAAGATAATTTCTACTGTAGTAAAAGAGCTGTGGTGAATACTTAAGTGGGACCTTGACACTTTGCAAAAGACAATAGAATATGACTGTCCATCTAATATATAAGGACGCTCCGAGAAGGAGTCGACACACTATTTCTGCGTGACGACTAGTTGACAGTATTCATGCTAGAGATATTTGTCTTAAGTTGTAACATTACTCTGAGTGTTTTAAAAGTGTTAAATACTAACCTAAATAAATAAAAGTCATAATAATAGTTAATTTGACTACGTGTTAATTCATTTGATTCGACCCTTGTCAACCAAGCTCCATATCTGGATCACAACAACTGTGTACGACGTCAAGATCAGCATCACACCAAAGTTTAAATTGATTTTGTAAGTATACGACAGTTAGATTTTAACTTTACCCCCTATGAAAGTGATATTGAAACTACCTCATCTGAAAATGAAAATGGGTTGGAAAGTGAAATTGAAATGGAGGGTAGTAGTAAAATGTATGAAGAAAATGCTCTTCAATGTAAACTAGCACATTGGGTTTCAATTAACAGTGTCCCTCTTAATGTACCTAGCTACCAGATTACATAGGTACTTGAAATTCTAAATGAATGTAATCCATCTGAAATGATAAAACTTCCTAAAGATGCGAGAACTCTTATGAAAACCCCTAAAATACCACTTGTGACAAGAGTTGTTGGTGACTTTGGAGGTATTTTCATTTTGGCTTGGAGGACGGTTTGTATAAAGTATGATTAAAATATAATGACGGATTGTTAAAAATGTAAATAATTGCGATGTACTTATTAATTTTGATGGGATGCCAGTAAATAAAGGAAACTATGGATGTCTCTACTCTCTAGCCAATATCGTGCTGTGTTGTTCAAATAAAATCTGACCCTTTTATGATAGGTGCTAATTATGGTAGTAAAGAACCTAACGATATTAATAGTTATCTAATGGGATATGTTCAATAAGTACAAATATTAATGCAACGAGGCATTTTGATTAATGGAAATTATAAGCCTTTTCGAATTATTGGTTACATCTGTGATACACCGGCTCGAGCTTTAGTTAAACAAAATAAAGGACATACAGGTTACTTTTCTTGTGAAAAATGTGTGGTTGAAACTTGAAGGTGAACATATAAAAAATAAAATGTGTTTTATCGATTTGAATGCAGCACAACGAAATAACAAACATTTTGCTGATGGTATTTATAAAGATCACTGTCAATGTCAATCGCCCTTGCTTCAAATTCCAGGGATACGTATGATCACAGACTTCCCTTTAGAGTATATGCATTTAGTGTGTTTAGGAGTTGTGAGAAAAGTTCTTAATTTATGGAAATCTGATCCAAAGGCCGCCCTAACAAACTAGGTAATATTAATGTTCGATTTATCACCAGGCACGTAGCCAGAAAATTTCTACTAGGGGGGCCAATAATGTTTGGCCCTTTTATTATTTTCCATAATTTTTCTTTATGAAATTCTTGTAGGGGGTATGCAATGCAAAGAATCTTATTAATTTAAATAATTTACCTTTAGTTGGTAATTGGTTAAATTTTTTTTTTTCACAACAAGTTATACCTATTACTTACCTATTTAAGAATTACAAAAATAGAAAGTACCTGATAACAAAAATAAATAAATATAGAATCACCTACATCTTCACTTATGGGATACATTTTTCATGCTATGAAAAATAAATTTACATACATATTAAAATAATAAGTTGCTTCAATTGTTCAACTTCTATTAACAAAAATTAATTCGTATTTGAATACTTATCAAATTAATAGAGATAAATGATCATTGATTTTTAAATTAGTATAATTTTTAAAGAAACTCAAATTTATTAAAAAAAAAAAAACATATTCTACGGGTTAGGTCGGGTACGCATTGACTATTTATAAACTTATAACTGCGGCTAGTGCGGCTATTGTTTTTAAAACAGGTATCAAGACCCTATTATATTGTATTTTTTTTCAGACAAAGTTATTCACAGTTTCGTGAACACAAAAATTAAATTATTACAATAATAATTGTATTACCTAATAGTTATCACAATAGATTTTTCTCAATGTGCATAATCACATTTTTGATAGTTGGTAAAAATAATTATATTTTGAATTTGGGGGGGGGGGCCACCCAGGCACCCCCCTGGCTACGTGCCTGGGTATCACAGTTGGAAATGTTTCTACCAATTTATGTGAAATTGCTAAATTCGTTCCTTGTGAGTTTTCTAGGAAACCTAGGTTATTACATGAGTTTCCTTATTGGAAAGCAACAGAGTTCAGACTTTTCCTTTAATATCTTATACCTACCAGTTGTTTTGCAAAATGTAGGAATGTCTTTAACTCAAGACATACTTTTACATTTTATGATGTTGCATGTGGCAATGCAAATCCAAGCTTCTTCTATATACATGCCATCTATGATTAATTGTGCTGAAGATTTATTGAAATCGTATGTGGAACAATTCAGTGATTTATATGGAGGGGAACACGTTTCCTACAATGTCCATAGTTTAATACACTTAGTAGATGATTGTCATGTTTATGGTGTTTTAGATAACTTCAGTGCTTTTACTTTTGAAAACAACTTTGAATCATTTAAACGTAAATTAAAAAAAAATCTTTGACTTACTCAATTACATAATTGTGAATTTGAAAATCGTTTAACATATGTTGTGGGTATTAATTTAAACAATAAATATTATCCTAAGGTTAGCAAAAAAACTAGTGGAATTTTATTGAATACCTAGCATAATATATGGGCAACAGTTTAAAAAAGTAGAAACTGAACAATTTGTTTTAAAAACAGACCTAGTCAATAGCTGCTGCATAAGCTTTGACGGTTCAGTTTTAGTAATCAAATCCACAGTACAGAATGACTCAGAAATCAGTTTAATTTGTTATAAATTTGAAATAGTAACTGATTTGTATTGAAGTCCCGTACCATCTAATAGTATTGGAACTTATTTGTGTAGACATTTATCAGTTTAGTTTAAGGTTATTTCACTTAACTCAATTTCACACAAGGCAATACAGTTTCCTTTAAATAGTTTATGTGAATTGGCAGTAACTTCAATTTTACATTGATAAAACTGCATTTTATATTGTGAATTATAAATATTAATTATTGTTTTTATGTTTTAGTCATTATGTCAAACACAAAAGAAAGTGTTTTTTTTTATATTTGTAAGATACAGTTTGATAAAAAAAAATGCACCCTATTGTGCCTAACATATGGGTACAAAATTCCAGCAAAATGAATTTTTGTTTTTGGCAGCAACAAAAAGTTCAAGTAACAAAAATGATAAAGGCAGCTGTTTTACCAGACGAAGACACATGGTTTCAATATATCCTTGTGAAATATTTAAAACAATTAGTTTGTTAATATAAATTATATTTTATTTATCAGTACCTAATATATTTTAATTATAGGAACATATGAGGAAGCTAGAAGTAAATTATCAAAATATAACAATAATAATGATGCTAAAAACTCAAATATTGAAAGCCGAGGTCGTGGAAAGCATTAAAAGAAACCAAATACTTGGAAAAGGAATTCAGTTTCAGAATCAGATAGTTATTCACCATCAATGATAACTATGCCAGAACCTCCTACTTGGATAAGATCCCTTGGTATGGATTTTTTTTTTGTGCTAGGTTACTTATTACTTGTTTCATTTAACATAAGATATATGTTTTTTATTAGATGATTCTTATAGAACAAACAAATTAAAACCGTCTTTTAACATCAAAACTCCAGTTTCACAAAATCAAATTAGGAATCTACAAAATCTACAGCTAGTCTTACGACTCCAGTGTTCAAAAAAGTCACATCAATTTTTATTACTTCAGTTCCACAGAAATATAATAACGATAATACTTCAATTTCAGAAAACAATTTGACACAAATTAATTTACTCGTTCAAGGTACTTAAAATTAAATAATTTCTGTTATACAGTTATTGCTTACTGACTTGTCAATTATTAATACCAAATGTATTGTAGATGAGCTACCAACAGAAACCAATTCTGACAATTGTTTATCAACCAATGTTTGAAAATGATAATGCATCTCATAATGAAGGTAAATATTTTCTTCTGCATTAGCATAAATGTCACACTTATTATAGGTATATGTTACATATTTATATTTTATTTTGTAGAAAATGAACAGCATCAGCCTTAATCATCCGGAGCCGAGACAGCTACAATACATTTATTACAACAGCAAATGTTGTTAGTTCAACAAATTGTACGGGGTCAACAGATAAACAATAAATTATTAACAAAATTATTCATGAGCAATGGAGAGTCTAAACCCCAATCAACAATCAGAAAAAAATGTTCTGAACATTTCATTCTACCTGCTAAATCTATAACTGAAGTGTGTGATATTGAAGAAAAATTGCAATTGTCTACTTCATGACAACTAATATTATTAATTAATTTACTCACCCAATTATTAAAAACTACCATAATAAAACAGTAATTCAAATTTAATTTTAATTTTAGATCACTAGATTACAGCAATGTGGGGGAGGATCGCAGAATGACACTACCCATTGGTATTTAGAACAATATTAACAGACCATTGCGCATCTAACTACAACTTTGAAGGTCGAAACTCTGGAAAACATGCTTTCAAAGATTTGATAATGATTAGCATTGTACTTGATAAGACTATTTTTAACTAAAAGTGTTACTTACTCAAATTAAAGTTATCAAATTAATTATACTATTATTTTAACCTTTTAAGATGTAACTATGATGAAACATCCAACAAGATCCGAAGATGTGGTTAGATGCAGAATTAAAAACTGGTTACGCTTAGCAACAACCCGGGACAAATATATAAATAATAAATAATAATATTAAGTGGTATTGTGGTTGGTAGGTAGAGTATATAGTGTATTTGTTGAATATAATTTAATATTGTATAAAGTACCATCATATTGTGCAACAACAACAGCATCGTTGCTATTAATAATGTGCAAAATCACGCCATATCATGCGATATATTTATTAGCGAATCAGATATTGTTAAACATAATAATCTTACACATAATGTATCTGTGTAATTAAATAACTGTTGAGCTATGAATAAAAGCTAAAAAAAAAAAATTTGTAACTGTTTTTTTTTTTTAATTTGACTAAATATAATTTACATTTTATTACATTTTACTGTAAACATCATTAAAAAAAGTTTAAAAGCTTTCATCGCAAAAATTTAATTTTAACTTAACATGTTGAATTGTTATGTTTTATCATAATATCATTTACACATTATATTATATTGTATTTTATGGGAGTGCGCACTTTTCTAATTATTAATTATTATTTATTTATACTTGTTAAAATAAATTAATTTTGTGAACGTATTAATTTTTGTTTTTGAATATTATAATTACATTTAATGCCTATCAATCTATAAATATGTACATTTACCTCAAAATGTATAATAGTAAATAAGTGGACTTATTAGTCAACAATGGTAAACATAAAGATTATAATTTAAGACTAAAGACTATATTACATAAAATTATATTAATTAGTTATGTATCATATCTTATACAAATAATAGATATTTTATATACATCTAAAATGCTAGTTTGTATACCAATAAAAGACAGCCTTAAATATGTATTTTAACAATATTCACTTAGACTTTAAATAGTTTTCTCATTTAGACTTATTTTGGAACGTAAAAAGGACATAAATTACACATCAAAAATAGATATTTTGATATAATAGACATCTAATAGACATTGACATGTTTACTAGGGTAAATTCTTTATTTAGATAAATGATAATATTACTATTTTTGCCTAACATTTAATTTTAAAAGCCCCTCAAAATATAACTACAGCCATTACCAAAATAATGATTCAATGTTGTTTTTTTATTTATCTAATAATTGGAACTATTAATAATATTATATATTTTTAAAACAGTTATTTTAAGTCAACTGTACTTTTTATAACCATTTGTCCACTTATATAACGGATATGAAAATAAATAAAAAATTAAAACTAGTAACTTACAATTTTACCAACTCGAGAGTTAGGGAATCAAATTATTTTTGTTAGTTAATAATATTAATATAAAAATAAAATAAAGTAAAACCATGTATTTATCAGTTATGTTTATCGTTTACTTATAGTTTTAAGCATTTTTGTTGAAATATGTCTCAAGGTTATACATAAACTATCCATATTAATCATACTAATATAGTAATATCACTAGTTTAACACTAGGCAACAGATAATTTAAGATCTCTAACATAGGTGAATCTAGGAATTCATCACATAGTGTGCCCTCAACAAAAATGGGCTCTGTACAGCAATAAGCCTTTTATACATTGTAAATTTTACTGATGCTTCACATTTAAAATAAAAATATTTATAGGTAATATTAAATAGACAACAGGTACCTACGTCCTACCAACTGCTCATACGTAAAACGTTAATATTTATTAGTCTTGTCAGTTAAGATATTGTCATTAAATAGTTAGGTACAAATTATTAATTTTTATAAAATTATTTTGTTTCAAGTTCAATGTAATCTACTTAATTACGTTTGCACAGAAATTAATTTGTTTAATACTTATATTCGACAATAGTTACTTGTTAATTAATTATGAAATATTAAGCTGAGAAATACCGGATCTTGATGTTTTATTTAAATTTTCAATACTTTAACAAAGTAGGTAGGTAGTAAAAATAACATTCAACTAAAGTTTTTTTATATCATTACTATTAATAATACCTAATGAATAACGATTGAATATTTACATATATTTCTTGTAGAATTATAATTACCTATAAAACATATATTTAAAAATAATATATACATATTTTATAAAAATACAAGTTAGAACAGTAAATTATCTGGAACTTTTTACATACATTTTGTTAAAACTTGCTTAAGCAACTTTTCATAATTTTTCAATTTTGCTTCTATTATTTCTGTTTTATTACTTTTTTTCAGTGGCCACTTGTATTTTTAGACTTAATTGACGTAATTTTGAAATTTGAATTAGGTGGGTACCTAGTCAGTGAAAATAAAATTTAAGATTGAATAATTATTAATTGTTACCATTCATTTTATTATCTGTTCAGTACTCAAGTCAATACTTAAATTGGTGTACTGGTAGATTATATATTTATATCACCATAATATGACACACTTTATTCCAATTTTCCATAATTGTATCCAAAACAAAGTATTACAATTTAGGAATTGAATAATGAGTAGTGAATATAATTAATATAAAGGCCCTACTTTGACTTCCACGAGGCCACAAGGTGTGCCTTGGAACACCTGGAACTGTAAATTATTCGCTGCCTGTGATATTGAATAAAAGGTTTGAACTTGTTCAACTTTCCAAAAGTAAATTTTGAAAAAAAAACCTGACGATTATGATTTTGGTATAAATTATCGTTTTAAATTTTTTTCGACTTCAATCTGAATTTTGAATTTCATTAAATAAAAATGTTTGATCTTTTAGATGATTTTTAACAAATTTTGTTTTTTTAATACATATAAATGGCCTACTTCCGATAATGATGAACTTGATGAAGTCGAAAATATCACATTTGGAGATGATAAAATACGTCACTTGTGTCGCCACTTTCAATTAAATAAAGAAAATGATATTGTTCGGGGTTTTCAAATATTCAAATTGGAAGGAGGAAAAGAATGTGTTCCAGACGACTTACAAATACTTTTTAAAACCGTAGCGACTATTCCGATATCTACAAGTGAGTGCGAGCGAAATTTTAGCTCAATGAATGAAATTATAACACCCCTCAGATCTTCATTAAATATTAAAACAGTCTCTGCACTTTTATTCATTAATTGTGTTGGCCCCTCCACTCACTGAATTTCGTCCTGAAAAATATGTACGGTCATGGTTAGCCAAAGGTGGACATTCTGCTGACGACAGTGCAAGTCGCGAACGTGACAAAAATTGACGACAAATATTCAGCGTTATGGAAATTATTATAAACTATGTATTCAATTTGAATTGTACATTTTTTAAGCTTAAAATTACTTGTATTATTTATTTGTATTGTATTTTATATTATTATTATCTATTTAACTAATTATATTGTATATTGTAAAGTAAACACGAATTAAGATAATTAAAATTAAAGATTAATATTATAATCCGCATATTAACTTTATAAACGTTCCGGTTCGTAAAATTTTCCATTTCGAGCACTGGTAGGTACCTACAACAACAAATCAATAACATTGTATGAGAAAAAAAAACATGTCTCCGTCCGCAGTGTGCTGCACTCTATAATATCTATTTGGGCGCCGCCGGCGGCGATCGAGGAACACGTACCGCTCGGTGCCCCGAAGCGCGGCGGTCGACGAACACGTACCGCTCGGCGACCAGCGGCGGGGCGGTGCGTGAGCAGTCGTAGAACGCCGGTAACGAACGGTGCGCGGCGGCAGAGTCGGTACGGGACGTCGTTCACCGCCGCCCGATGTGAAACATCGTGAACGTGAAAATATGTTTCAGCGCGGGCCGCCGGCATACCGGCCGTGGCCCGTGGGCCACCGGGACTCGACCCGGCTCTTGGTCTCGGCCTGGTCGATCGTGGTTGGGGGCGCTTGCCGCCGGTACCGTTTGGTGGCGCCATCTAGTCAGCGGCCGAAAACCAATTTTGACAATATTATAATACGTTCACAGGCCGCGCGCGCCGTCGCTGATCCGCGCGTTCGTTGTCGGCGACGACGGAAATTGACCGTCGTTGATGAATGATTAAAATTTGAAAACGAACTCGACAAACCTTTTTTATTTTTTTTATTATTTTTTTCACGTGCTAGATATATTGCAATAGCGACAAGAGCATCTTCTCCCGTTGTAATGAAAAAAGTGAAAAATTATAAAAGAATTTTTATTTAAAACTGGCGAAATTAGTAAAATAATTAAATAGTGTAGAGAGAATATAAACACAAACTGCTGTGTACAATAAATGAGAACTGTCAATCTTGATTGGTTGTATGTGTATGGCAATCATCAGTCATCAGTCGCACTGTCATTCAAGACGATTGTCATTCTTTGAATGATAGTGTATGGCTCGCTTAAGAGCATGTCAGCGCACTATTTGTTTTCACTCTCTGGCCCACGCGCAACATAGACAAAACGCATTTACGCAGGATAATTTTTCTATGATTTTAAGTAATCTTAGAGTATGAACACCCGTTACAAAAATGATAAAGAATAATATTTTCGAGGGAATGACATATTATTGATTTGTCTAAATATTGTCTCAAAACGATTTAAACATCATTTAAACGATTTTGAGTTGATAAAACTTAGATACCTAGGTGGTGTTGCTCCTTAACAATAGTCATTGGTAAAGGACTTTTATAGTTTTACGAGTAAGCGACGTAAGTGCGTATAAATAATTGGTAAATTTAAATTACGAAATTAATTTCATCGGTAAAATATTTTATTCGATTGTGAAGATATAGGATAATATTCTATATTAAGAGGACGTCGCACCCGCATGTGTTGTCTCCGTCTTACACACGTGGAACATAGGAATAACGACCTAAACGGCTGACGAAAATTATGGTACTTCTAGTTGTTCGATTTCAAATACGAAAAGATTTTTGAATTGTTATACAAGTTTACTTTGCATCGGTCGAAGCATATATTTTTTAATATATTTAAAAATTAACAAATGTATAAAACGCAAAATATTTATTCGCATCAAAATATCGCTACAATCGAAAAAGTGCTTCGACCGATGCAAAGTAAACTTGTATAACAATTCAAAAATCTTTTCGTATTTGAAATCGAACAACTAGAAGTACCATAATTTTCGTCAGCCGTTTAGGTCATTACGTAAAGATTTTTGAATTGTTACACAAGTTTACTTTGCATCGGTAGAAGCGTATTTTTAATATATTTAAAAATTAACGAATGTATAAAACGCAAAATATTTATTCGCATCAAAATATTGCTACAATCGAAAAAGTGCTTCGACCGACGCAAAGTAAACTTGTGTACCTACCAATTCAAACATCTTTACATATTTTAAATCGAACAGCTAGAATTTTTGTCGGGCGTTTAGGTCGTTATTCCTATGTTCCACGTGTGTTAGACAAAGACAGAGAATCGCGGCATGTAACGCCCTTAAGAGGACGTCTCACCCGCATGTGTTGTCTCCGTCTTATACACGTGGAACATAGGAATAACGACCTAAACGGCTGACGAAAATTATGGTACTTCTATAGTTGTTCGATTTCAAATACGTAAAGATTTTTGAATTGTCACACAAGTTTCCTTTGCATCGGTCGAAGCGTATTTTTAATATATTTAATAATAAAAATTAACAAATTTATTAAACGCAAAATATTTATTCGCATCAAAATATTGCTACAATCGAAAAAGTGCTTCGACCGACGCAAAGTAAACTTGTGTACCTACCAATTCAAACATCTTTTTAAATCGAACAGCTAGAACTTTCGTCAGCCGTTTAGGTCGTTATTCCTATGTTCCACGTGTGTTAGACAAAGACAGAGAATCGCGGCATGCAACGCCCTTAAGAGGACGTCTCACCCGCATGTGTTGTCTCCGTCTTACACTCGTACGACATAGCAAAAACCGTTTTACTCTGGACAACTTTTCTCGCATTATATTTGTTGTAGAATTGCCAAATGTTCACAACACGCAGAGAAGTACTTTATCTGTGCAACAGCGTGCTTTTTTTTTCAATAGCACTGTCCAATTATGTTATACAAGCAAATAAAAAAACCGAAATGTTTGTAAGCAAATAACTTTTATTGTATTTATGTCATAGATAATTTTCTACCCCATGTGTTCACACATTTTGGAGCCAATACTACAAATACAGAAAGGTAACAGTTTTTGCTATGTTTTACATTTGTAAGACGGAGACAACACATGCGGGTGTGGCGTCCTCTTACACTGGCATTTTGTTGTCTCCGTCTAAAAATTTGAATATAACACGCCGAAGATCAGCAGATCACGTATATCTTCGTTAGTTTAAACATTTGAGTGAATCGACCTATTATGAAACTTGATGGTAAGAACCTTTATATAAAAAAATGAAAAAAAAAATTACTATATAATTTTAGTTACATATTTTATAGTTAATATTACTAATTTATAGTAAATTTAACTTTTATTAAATTGCTGCAAATACTATTAAAAAATTGTTGTATATTTATAGTGATTTTCACTAATATTTATACAACTTAACTAATATTATTGTAATTGTAACAAGAAATGATAGTTGACATAATCCAACAAAAACAAATAGTTGTTATTACTATAATATTATTTTGATATTCTAAAATTATAGTATTATCAACTATATTTATAGGTAATACCCTCGTCGCGGCCATTCCCGGATAATAACGATAATTATTCATAACCCACAAACGGCACAAACTAACCAGTAGAAATATAATCTTGTAATCTTGTGTTTGTGTTGTACTGTTATTAGTTTATTACTTATTAGTTTATTACTCAGTTGACCGTTGTCGATTTCTTGTCTTTCAACTTAGTTTTATTTTTATCGACTATTGTTGTTAAACACGTGTTTGCTGGACTACTCTGACGTTCTGTGCAGTGCTGTGTATCATCGTAAATCGTAATCGATATTTCACCTTAAGGTAAGTGTATACCTATTTTATTATTACTACAGGGCTAGGGCTAATGACTGAGGTTTTACATATTAGTATCCTATTACTTATTAACTAGGTATTTAACCTTATATTCTTATTTCTTAACATACCCAGTGTAGCAATTATTCACTGTAATCGGTATTATCTCAGGAAGTTGTGAATTTTGTTGTCAATATAGTCCACTTATTTAAAATTCATTCAATTTTATTAGGTACCATGGACAGTTTTACTATAAATTGGCTCAAAAGTTTTGGGTTTGACAAATATATTGAACTTTTCCAAGGTTAGTTAACAGATTTAATATAAATAGGACCAGTCTTGTAAAGATTACCTATTAATAATATAATAATAATAATCTTTTAAAATATTTGGAATACTTATTAAATCTTTCTTTCAAAAAGTATTTTAAATATTGCATTGGACATAATATCTGTGTTTAGAATACAAATACCTTTATGTAAATACTTTAAAAACAAAACAATTATTTGTCTGTCGTCATGTATCAGATTTGCTTTGATAATAACTTGTTATTATATTTATTTTTATTTTCAGTATAAATTTAGAAGGTACAAAAAGTTCTAATAATACCTAGGTAGTTGAATGTAACATTACACTATTTTAAATTAGTAATTATTAAAAAATTAATTTTGCTAATTGACTTTTATTAAGTAAAATAAAAAAAGTTTTTAAATACATGGCAAATATTTGTATTTGTTCTTAAATACTTTTTCTTAAAGGTATTTAAAATATATTTTTAATACTTTCTGAATGGATGTGTTTGTATCTGTATTTAAGTACAATTGTTTAAAGTATATTTTACAAGACTGTATAGGACATATTATGTATTATTAAATATTTTTAATTTATCACTTAACTTAACGAATTGTTGTTTAACCAACATGTTATTATATTAATGTTATGTATGTTATAGAAGAAGAAATAGATAAATCTTCTTTGTTAGACCTCACTGAAGATATGGTAAAGGAACTTGTTCCTAAAATTGGACAAAGGTCAAAATTTATGAGTGAACTAAAAAAATTAAAAGTCTTAAATAATAATGAAAAGGTACCATATTAAATATTTAATAACAACAATATCTTAATAGTTTAGGCTGTTAAATGTTTGATGCAAATATTTATTTTGTTCAAGTTAAATTCTGTTGAGGTACTGTTTGCTCCTGATAAATATGAAGATACTGCTATCGGTACTAATGATATGAGCGAAATAGATATATCAAATGCTGAATTTCTTTTTGTTAATGAATTTGATTCAAATGTAGGATCACAAAACAATAACCCGGAAATTCCTGAAGTTGCAAAAATAGAGAGTTTAGGATCAAGTACAATATTATCATATTACATAATACAATGTTTTTATTATATTTATTTTGAATAATTTTGTTAGAAACACCATATTATGAAACCTATGATAAAGTTGAGGTATCTATAAAAGCCAAATTATTAAAACTCCATGACGGTCAGATGGTTTTAGACTATTATAATTCAGTTGGAAGCTTAAATGAGTCTATGAGAAACAAGTTATGCTCAGTTATAATTAAAGACGAACTTTTACAAAATGGCAATTCTAAAAAAATTAGTAGGTCAAGATTTATAATGCTTGCAAAAGGTTAGTTCATATAAATTCTAGTCCAGGCATAATTTTTAATAATATATTTTGTAAAATTGTAAATATAATTTTATAGGTATAGAAGAATTGTTTCCTTGTGAAACACAGTATACATATTTCATTGGATATGCAAAAGAAGGAAACAGTGTTAGTCCAAATAGGGGAAAACTCTATGATAAGTATTGTAACATAAAACGGGATATTCATAAAATATCATTAAAGCCAAAGCTGGCTACTGTTAAAGACATGGGTATAGGTCTCAATGAAAAAGGTTATTAATTATTATAAATAAATAAAATTAAAATTAAGTAATTGTTTATATTTTTTTATATATTGAACAAATTTATAGTAGGTAAGGTACTTCAAATAAAATAAAATAAATAAATTTTATTATTTAGATTTTGAAGAATCATTAAATTGGTTAAAGCATAACACAAATCCAGATAACCAACTACTTCAATTTTGGAAAGAAACCGCGCCTTATAGACTTAACAAAGAAAGAGATATAAATTGTTTAGCTAAATACCCGGGTTTGTCAAAGCCTGTAGGACATTTGTTAGTTAGTACTTATTATTTTTATTTAGCTACCCAATTATCATTTTTTTTTTTTTTTTATTGTGCTATTAAATACCTCAACTATATATTTTAGATTGATATTGATTTTGAAGAATTATATCCTAACAAAGGAATGTCACTTTTTAATAAATTTGATTTCTTCAAGCAAAAATTAAAGATTTATGTACAAAGAAATAAAATTAATTTGGGTGCTCAAGATACTTTTTTAAAAAATCAATTAATGAACCCTAGAATACCAGGCAATAATTTAACTAAACTATTAAATCATATGAATTGATTCCTAATATCTAATTTTTTTGTTTTTAAAGGACAAGACGACTTTGCTGCTATAAAAATTATACCACTGTTATTTCAACCGGTAAATGTTGTTTTAAAAAATGGGAATGTAAAACTAAAATCAAAGTTTTGGAGGCCTTCAAAAATCGAACAAGCTTCAGCTTTTGTGATCAGCATTTCGGTATATTTATTTATTTTATTTTATTTTGTAACTCACTGATGAATAAAATATTTTATATTTTATTTATAACTGTTGTATATTAATAATGTTTTAGAATGCAAATGAGCTGAAAACAATCCAAAGCAACAAAGTTGAAAAGGCATTTAACTATGGACTAACTGTGCAGCCATACATTGTATTCATTGGCAGTGACGAAGAAAATGATACAGATTGTTTTACAGTGGTAAATGATATACATTATAAATTAGAGAGTCCAGTTAAAGCCTTGGACGTATGCTTCAAGTCTTTTCATACATTTAATTTAAAATACCCTCCTAAAGCTGAACAAATTTGGTATTTGATTCAAAACATTTTTTTTTGATATAACTGGGCCCAACAAGAAGTTTTTGGCTGTTCAAAGTTTCATGAACGATTTCAATAATTTTAAATAACTCATTTATTCTATTAAATTTTTGTATAACATACTTATTAAGTTTAAATATGCCTAAGTGTTTTTTATGTTTTGAACAATTTCAGGCAGTTAGTCACCTGATGATACATTTAAATATATTTCACATTGTTAATAATATTAAAGAGTTTAAATGTTTAGAGCAGAATTGTTTTAGAAGTTTCAGTAATTTAAATTCTTTTAAGAAACATTTAAATGATCATCCTATAAATTTAATTTGTAATAGTATTGATAAAGTAGTTCATACTTATTGTGAGTTAATACCACCTGCTGTTTCAAACATTTTTCCCAATAGCAATGTTAATATTAATGTAGATCAAAATATTGAATCAGTAGATGATATAAAAAAACAAATTTATCAAAATAGTATTGCTTTAATTTCTAAATGGTATAGTTACTCTGGTTTACCTAGAAAAACAGTTCAAAAATTGATTGATGATTTACAAGAGTTTAATAGTATGATTTTATCTATTTTGAAAGAAAAGGTAAATCAAGTAATAAGCGTATGTAACGATCATAATATTGGCAATGAGCTATCACAAATTAAAGAGATGATTTTAAATATGGCTTCACCATTTGAGAGTATGCAAACTGAATATTTAAGACTACAGACACTTGATGAACAGGGCCTTTTAGTTCGACCTGAAGAAATGTCCATTGGATACAGGCTTAATGATAGATTATGTAATGGTAGAGTAGTATTGGAACCAAAAGCAGTTAAAATAAGTGTAATTCCTCTTAGATTAGTTTTCAAAAAATTCTTAGAACACAGTAATATGTTTGAGATAATACTAAATTATATATCTTATTTGAAAACAACTGAAAGTGAGTTGATATCTAGTTTTCTACAGTCACAATTATGGAAGGAGAAATTAAGAATGAATCAGAACAAAATAATTTTACCTTTGTTTTTGTATTTTGATGATTTCGAAGTGAACAATCCTTTAGGTTCTCATGCTGGTTGTCAAAAGCTAGGTGCTGTATATGTTTCATTATCATGTTTGCCACCTGAGTTATCTTCTTCGTTAAACTATATATTTTTAGCTTCTCTATTTAAAAGTGATGATAAAAAGTATTATGGAAATCATAAAATTTTTTATAATCTTATAACAGAACTAAATTATTTAGAAGAGACAGGAATCACCATAAACATAAAGAACATATCACATCAAGTATATTTTTCCTTATGTTTAATTTTGGGGGATAACCTTGGATTACATTCAATTTTGGGTTTTTCAGAAAACTTTATTGCAAGATACCCTTGTCGTTTTTGTAAATGCAGTAAAACTGAATGTCACTCTCAATTGAAACAAAATGACAACTGTCTAAGAAATTTGAACAATTATAATGTAGATGTAATGGCTAACGATTCTTCTCTTACTGGTATAAAAGAAATGTGTACATGGAATGATCTTCATTCATTTTCTGTGGTTACTAACTTTAGTGTAGACATTATGCACGATTTATTAGAAGGTGTTTTTAAGTATGATTTAGCTCTTATATTAAATCACTTAATATTTTATAGCAAATATTTCTCATTAGACAATTTAAATAATAGAATTGAAACATTTAATTATGGACCAGTTGATATACGAAATAGACCAACATTAATAACAGAAGACAATCTTAAACGACAAAAGACTATAAAAATGACAGCAAGTGAAATGTTATGTTTTAGTAGATACATTGGGCTAATAATTGGAGATTTAGTTCCTTCAAGTTCACAATCCTGGTCCTTATATTTATTGTTAAAACAAATCTTAGATATAACATTAAGTAAAAGTGTTCGGCCAGGGGATGCAATTTTGCTTAAAACTTTAATTTCTGATCATCATGAGCTATATTTAAAATTATTTAATGTGCACTTGAAACCAAAACACCATCACATGGTCCACTATCCATCTATAATCGAAAAGTCAGGTCCTTTATCTCTTTTTTGGTCAATGCGTTTTGAAGCGAAACATAAGGAACTAAAAGATACTGCTAACTCGATTACCTCTAGGAAAAATATTGTATATACATTGTCACTAAAACAGCAACTTCAGTTGGCATTTAGATTAAGTTCACCAAAAAGTGATGTTTATACCATTCCTATAAAGATAGGAAAAATAATTAAATTACCCCAATTCAAGCTTGAAATGTATAATATTAAAACACAATTTGTATCAATTCCATTTAATTGTTTCTCTGAAAAAACTATGTTTGTATCTAAGGTTAATATAAAAGGTACTGTGTACAATAATAAAAATATGTCAATCATAGTTAATGTTTCTGATGAAGATAATTTATTGCCTACTTTTTAATTAAATTAATTTTTATTACTGAAAATAATAAACCATATGCTATTGTAAAATTGTTTATTACAAATTATTTTGATGAACATTATCAAGCCTTTAATGTATCATTTAACAATGTTACAGATTTTTTGTGTGTATCTCTAGAAGATATAGGGAATATTAATCCTACTCATCATGTGGTACTATCTAATGATATGGTTTTTATATCTGTAAATATTAAATAGGTACCTATATTTTTAAATATACATTAAGTTGTTATTATTATACATATAATATATGTTGTTATATTAAGTTTTGGAAAATAAAATGAGTACCTAACTGTAATTATTTTGTGTTGTTTTCTTTATTTAACAATAATTGAATAATTAATCCTAAATTTGGTTATAAATTAGTTGTTACTTGATGTCATAAATATTTTTAAAAAAACACACAAATGTACTTTCTGTACTTAATACTTATTATCATTAATAACCTAAATATACCTGCTAATAATATATTTGGTAAAGCAAATTTTATGTACCTAGTTACAACCATGTAGTGATATAATTTTGTAATGTTTGTTAGAGGGTTTTGGTGACATCTATTTCATCTTTTTACATAAATAACTAATAACAAAAAAAAAAATGTATGTTTTATTAAATATGGTGTTGTATAAATTAATCTCATAGGGTGGATATTATGTCACCCTTTGTAATACACTACTGAGGTCAACTAATTACATAGTAAGTATAACTATAATACTATATAGTTTCAATTAATAATAATGTTCGAGTAACTATACATTCTATGTAGTTACAACTAATAATTATGTTGGAGTAACTACACATTTGATTTAGCTACAACTAATATTAATGTTAGAGTAACTACAGATTCTATGTAGTTATAACTAATAATAATGTTAGAGTAACTACACATTTTATGTAGTTACAACTAATAATAATGTTGGAGTAACTACACATTTTATGTGGCTTTTACTAATAAAATAGTTGCAATAACTACACATTTACTGTAACTTCAACTATATGTTATTTAATAGAATAAACTGTAATATTTCAACTATATATATTTAGTAGAAAGAACTGTAATATTTCAACTAATGTATGATAGTACTATCAACTATTAAAATAGCTGTCCTATATATAATTATAAATTACAGTTAAAATGACGATAATTGTTGTTATTCTAACTAGATAGTTTTTTCCGTGTGGGTTTGTATGTTGGTTTTCTACGATAGTTCGATTTTTTAGCAAGTTATGCATATATAATATGGCGTGAATTAAAAATTATCATAACTCAAGCGATAGTTGAACTATTGTAAAATACCGACATACAAACACGGATAATGTTCTCACCACCAAGTTTCATAATATGTGTCGATTCACTCTGGCTTTTAAGCTAACGAAGCTACAAGACGTGATCTGCTGAGCGTAAATTTGCTGTGTTACGCACTTGTAAGTTGTAAGACTGAGACAACAAATTCCCGTGTTACGTCCTCTCAATATTGTGTAGGTATCAATATTCTACCTAGGTAGGTACGAGACGTATGTGTCCCTTATTTTTTGTAGCGCGGGCAATGGGCATGAACGATAAGCTAATAATATATTATTATGTTATAGGCAGTGCCGGCGCCAGGCAGGGGAGGACATATTTTTTCAACGATTTCTGCATATCAAAAAAGTAAGTTTTCATTTTATGAAATTATTATTGCAAATTAGTTTTTAGTATAGCCGTATTAAATAGGTATTGCGTTGATTTTGCAAAGATGCAAGAGTTTTTCGAGTATCCACTTAAGCCATCTAAATGTATTAGCTTGTGATTATTGTCACTGCATAAGTACCCATACACATGTGAAATAAAATTAAATATTCAAGTATACTTATTATGCAGTTAGATACCAAAATATAAATGTGTTAAAATATAGTGACTTGTCGTTACGACTAATTTAAATTGCAATATCAAAAGATACTTTGGCAACTTAAGTAAAACTATATAAATTTCGTATTTTTATGTGTGAACATTGCTTTTGGAAGTTTGAAACACGTAATAACTTTTACGAAATACTTAACATAATTCATAATTACCAGCATGAAAAGTATGTTTTTAATATTATAATAAATGTAGGTATATTACCGATATATGAATTTGCTTTTCGATGTTTCTATTTTTGGACGTATTGCGTATTTGCGTAGGTACCTATATGAACAATTTAAACATGTATGCATACTATTTTTTAACATTTCTTTTAAAGTATTAAACTAAACATCTATTTTTAAATGTATAACACAATTATTGTTATCATTGGTATTTGGTATTTATACTTATAATTTTGATATTTTTCATTATTAATCGTCCTTAAAATTGTATTATTTTTATAGAAAATGTTATAATTATTATATCTAGCTTTACTGTTGTACGCCATGGTTGTCCCGTAAAATAAATTGATTTATTATATTTTATACCTAACTATTTTGTTCAAAGTACCTATACGTGTATTGTTGGTTTATTCAATTTTTTTATATTATTTTAATTGATTTTGAGAAAAGAGACTTGTACGTACGTACAAAAGACAGTAGGTAATTTACTATAGTATTTATATATTTTTCGACCTTTAATAATAACTATAATTTTTTAATTGATTTTGATTTTGTATTTAGGTGTATAGTACATATTGTGCCTTGATATGTATTTTGTTTTAAAATATAATTATCATATTTATAATATTTGTGCTGTTATAAGTTGTGTCGTAACTTCGTAAGTATATTTTATAGTTATTAAAATTAATAAAAATATTTAACTTGTTGTTGTGTACGTCTACACGACAAATTAAATAAGTAAATAAAAAGTACACTCAGCGAAATAACTGACTATATCCTTTATTTTATACAACGTAAAACGATTTAGTTAACATGAGTTCGGGAGGTTCGGACTGATGTTCTGCTGGAATACGACTGACTTCTCCCCCCGGGGCGAGCACGATCGGCCGGCCCGCTGTGGCTCCAAAACTGTCCACACAGCGGAATGCCTTATGCTGTCGTCGTGCTCGTTCCCACGGGTACTCGGATACATATATATAATAATAATATAGACAGATATATAATAAAAAAAACTGCTTATACTACGATTTAATTAAATAACTATAATGAAATGGGTTTATAACATTGTATTAATATTGTATGGTAATAATATAGTAAATGATGTCCTATATCATTTTGATATGCATTAAAACTTAATAATTAGGTACATTGTACATGGTATTAAATGACAACATGTTAAATATATATTTTACATATAATAATAATATATTACTTACACTGCTTAATTATTAATAAAACAATATATTCTAACGTGACCACATGGTATTGTAGCCTGTAGGAACAGTAGGTCGTAAATTAAAATGCTTTAAAAAATAAAAAGCATGTAAGGCTAGATAATGAGGCATTATTTAATGTCTAACCTACTTAATTCTACTGAATAGTTACAATTTTAAAACAAACTATTAATTATATAGCTAGTAATATACGAGTATAGGTAGTATTTTTATTAATAAAATATTATTTTGGTCGATTCAGCATCAGCAGTAAAATAACATATGAGTAACATATTCTTTTATTTATATCTTAGCTATAAAGCCTATAACGTAAAAATATTATCGTCGTTGCCTTTAAATCGGTCAAGACATTGATTAATTAATTTTTGTTGGAGGCACCTACTTACAACAGGGGAGAGGGGACATCGTAAAATATTTTGTAATAATAATAACACAACGTAAATTATAATATCAGTCTGTATATATTATAATGTCTTGGCGTAATAATATTTAAGTTATTTAATGACATTCAGACATTGTTTTTTACGTAACATTTTTTAGATTCTGAGCGGTGCGATGAATGTATTGATTATACAATGATGTGTGTTTTTTTATTTTTTTTATTTGTGTATGTGTACAAAGTAGTCGAAACAATATTTCGATTTTCAACTTCAGTATCTTGTTCGATGAGAAAATGAATCTAGTTGGTGCATTGGGGAGGTCAAAATTTAAAATTCCCAGTAATTTTCAAAAGCTCCTGGAAAAAAAAAAATTACGGAAAAACTGGAATTTTTACTCAAAATCGATTTTGGTTTTTGGTATAACTCTAAAAGAAATGACCGTAGATACATGAAATTTTGACCGAATGTGTATATAAGCATTGTCTACACACCCTAGCATTTTTAAAATATTTTGACTTATTTTGAGCTGTAAACGGACATTTTCAGTTTCCAATTTTTTTAGTTTTTTTTTTCTATAAATGTCAATAAAATTTTATTTGTTGGGTAAAAAATCTTGAAAATGTAATAGTAGGCTTCTAATATATTGTCAAAATAATATATGAAAAATATTAAAAATCCGTAATCACAATTTTTTTTTATAGGTAATCAAAGTTCAAATTTTGTCAAAATACGTAAAAATGACGAAAATGTGCAATTTTTTTTTAGTTAGAAATTCATAAAAATTTTTTTTTTTATATCTAAGGTTTGAAAGTGTAATACAAGATTCCTCATAAGTTTGCCTAATTTTATCAATAAAAAAATGTTTATAATAGCAAGTCAAAATAAATATTTATGAGCATTTTAAGTTCAAATTTTTACAAGATTAGATATTCACTCGATTTCTCATGTAGCGATTTTTATATTTTGTTGCAATTTAAAAACGAATAACTGAAGATGTATGAAAATTTCACTGAATATGTGTATATTAGCATTTTCTATACACCATCTAATTTTGAATATATTTTGACTGTTTTGAGCTTTTTATGGACGATCTCAATTTTCAGTTTTTTTAGTTTTTTTTCATAAATAAAAAATTTGTTCGATGGGAAAATGAATCTAGTTGGTGCATTGGGGAGGTCAAAATTTAAAATTCCCAGTACCTAATTTTCAAAAGCTCTTGGAAAAAAATAAATTACGGAAAAACTGTAATTTTTACACAAAATCGATTTTGGTTTTTGGTGTAACTCTAAAAAAAATGACTGTAAATAATGACATTTTCTCTAGTTGTTTATATTACCATGAGTAAACCGTCCAGTGATGGAACAGTTAAGGAATTTTCCACCTTTAGAATTCATTGATACGTTTGTTTTTGATATCATATTTATTAAGTTTAACTTAAATTTTATTTATTTCGTCTATTTTAAAGTTAATATGAATACAACAATACCAATTTATATCAACATATAGATAAATTACAATGTTTTAAAAAAAAAACAATAACCTAGTAATTAAACAATTTGAACCCAGTGTTTGAACATGTTGTAGTATTAGTTTTAATTATTCCTATTTCATTTAATATTAGACAAACACTAAAATAACTAACATAATTTTTCAAATATAAAAAAACTGTATAAATAACTTTTAATTTCTTAACATTGCACTGAATCTTTGACATATATTTCCCTCAAAGGTAATCCAAGTGTGGTATTGTTTAAGATCCAAGTTTTTATTTTAGTTTCTTCATCAAAATTTAAAAATGAACTAGGACCCATTTTCCTAATTAAAGGAGATTTTCCAGATAATTTTACTGAAAATGTATAGGTATTTAGCTGGTATCCCATATTTTACAGCAGCTTTATTAATTGATAATTTTTTATCTTTAATATATTTTAAGGCTGATTCCAGGTCTTCAACAGAATATTTGAATTGCCATCCTGAAAAATATTATATAGGTAGGTAATAAGTAATACCATGGCCATAATAACTTGTAGTCAATAAAATACATTTATTTTATAACAGTGAATAGAAAAAATATTACGTTTTAATTTATGGTTCACTGAATAAAACACTTTGTGTAGAATATTATAATTTAATGTTACGAAAAAAAAAATACATAACACATACGATGTAACAAGCCTGCAGTGTTAAAAAGTTAAGATAATTTTAAATGTTAAACTATAATTGCTCCACGTGGATTCAGCACATTCATTGATCGCCATCGACGTATTTGCGTACGTACCATGGAAGCCATTTGAAAATTACCTTTTTGTAAAACGGGAGCGAAATGGAAAAAAAAATGATTTATCGGCGGCGTCTAAGGGTCGTATAATATTATTATGTCCGATTGAAATTAGGTACAACCAGCCATTATATTAATGCGGTGTAGCTAAGTAGGAACCTATACACACTAAAGCCACCGCCGTCACAGCAGGTGGCAGTTTGGGGGTGGTGAATGTAATAATAATAATAATATATTGTACTCACAATTACACACGTATATTATACACACGCGCGTGCTCGCACACAATGCTGACATTATCCCTCGGAGCGTATATTATATATTATAACAAAATAAACCTTTTTTTAAAATGCCAATTTCAATTCAAATAAAATGGTAACCGATCTCATGAAGATATTATAGACACCTATGTAATATATTATAAAATATGCTGCCGCGGCCCCTTTTCATACCACGTAACCATAAACATTTTATTTTTATTTATTTACCTATGTAATACATTTCAACACTAATAAAATATATTTTCACTGCACGACGCCACGATGGTATTATAATTATCATTAAATATACTTGTTTTACTTGTACTATAATAGCATAAAATGATTAAATTTAATTCATATAAAAATTACTAATTGAAAATATTACCATATCAAAAGTCTGTGTTGAGGAACAATATTTTAATTGGTAAAAAATAAATTGTGATTCATAGCGTAAAATGTTAAAACAAATGAACTTAAATTTTAAAGTTGTTTTAGTTTTATATATTTCATTATAAAAGCAAATAAAAACTAATTTATATTGAACATCACTATATTCATATTCATTGAATTTGATAATTTTATTTTATATTCTGTACATGAACCGGCAGAACTTTGTATTTGTGCAACATTTTCACTACCTTAGTCTTTTTGGTCTTGGTAAATCTGTACTTCATAAGACCAGCCATGATAAAATTCTGTATAAAGTAAAACTAACACAACAACAGACTTAGTACTAAAATTAATGTAGAATAAACGTTAAAAATGTAATATAGTTTAGAATATTTTAATTTTAATTTTATATGTAGCTACCCTATAGGTGCTCAATAAAATAGTATAACTTATCAACTTATTTAAATATTTAATATATCATTATAATATATATTGTAACATAAAATGTAAAAAGCACACCATATAGGTGCCTGCAGTGTACCACCAATAACAAAAAACGAAAACTTCCCAACTGCGATTTACCTACTGGTAACTATTCAATAATATTATTTATTAATTATTACTTTTGTCTATCACAGTCATTATTGATATAAATTATATCACATACCTACATTTTAAAGCATCAATAATATTATGAAAATGTTATATTGGAATATCCGAGTATATAATATAATATAGATATGCTGGCATTTGTGTCAGGTTGCTATGTTTCAACGGACGGTTCATGTACGACGTATCAGGTTATCTATACACGAGCGACTTGGTATCAATACATAATAAATTAGACACAGCGACAGCGTCTGATGTGGTTTGCGGGGGCGTAGTTAAGGGGGGGGATGAGGGGAATAGAACACAAAGAGCTTTTATAATATAAATACACAAGCAATTAGAGTTCCTTTTATAAACCACATAAAAAAAACCAGGTAAGTACGATAACTGCAATAACCAAGAAAATCCAACAGGGACTGTGATAAACTCATTAAAGTCTCTCTAAAGTTATCAAAATCTACATTTGAAACACTTACCTCCGGGACATGGTACCTATACAATTATATATTTGATTTATTGATTTAATTTCACCCAATGTATTGTTTTTCCTAGCACTCCAGGAGCAAGCTGTATCCGTGGAGCTCAAATTATAGTGGGTATATATTGCTAATGCTGCAATATGATGGCAAATAAGTGTACCTCTAGGGAAAGAACACTGCGCATCAGCAATACATCCATCTTTTACAAAAAGTTTTACATTATAAGGGTTGTTGCGCATACTAGGTTTTATCTCACCAAAAATTGTTCCTAAACTTGGATCTACTTGAAATTTTAAAATATGATTATCCTTATAAGCTATTTCACCACGTCTGAGTTGTTTTATGTTTTCTTTGAAGTGTTCGGATATTGAAGTTATTGACAATAAATGATTACAAGCCATTAGAATCGATGAACTATGAGTATTGAGTAGGTAAAACAGCAAAACAGCAATAAGAAACGTAAAATCGTTTAAAATGAAAGTATAAAACAAATAACAGTTAAAGTTTAAACGTTTTAAGCATTTAAACCACAATTTTATTCAAATTCTTTTTAAGTATATGCTTCTCAGATAGTATGAAATGTTTGTTTGGATCCAATGGATAGTTTGATAAAGATTGATAACCATTTGTGACGTAACACTAATCGTCCGTATATTGAAAAAATGCAGGGTATAGGCGTATAGCTAAAGTGAATTTGTTCCATATTAATTTATTATTTGAAACAAATTAATTTTAGCAATTTAGCTACCCAGCATTTTTTTTGAAACATATGTATTTCAACATGTTAAGAATAATGGTGTAAAAAAAATACTGAAATCGTTATTTTGGAAGTTATATACTTATATCCTTCCAAACTGTGCGATTTAACGTTTATATACATAATGCGCACAACACTATGTACTTTATAGTAGCGCCTATAGATATATAAAATAATGAATTATACAGTAGTATAATTTATGATATTTTGTGTAGGCAGCAATACATGGTGAACGCGTAAAATCTATAAATAGCAGGATATATAGATCAAAGGTGAAAACAACAAGTTGTTTCAACCTATTCACATAATAATGTAAGATTAATAATAATAACACAGAATAGATGAAAGATGATAATAGGGAATAAACTTAAAATACATGATATCACGTCACCATACGTCACTGTGAAGACCCGCATAAAAACGGGGCGCCTACCAATAGTTAGAAGATAGACAGCACTCGTCAAAGGTCTAATAAGCTTACGACAGTACATCTGGTTATTTTATGATAACAGTAATAATCCTTTTATTGCTTTATGATATACCCCATTCCACAAAGAATCCGGGAATAACAAACAAGTTTCATCAGCATATGTCACTATTTTAGCATCTATTTTTATGTCACATACTTAATTTGTTTAAAGTATGAACAGAATTGGGCCTAAAAGCAAAATGATTTTTCTTATAGTGGTGTATAATCTATTTAGAACAAGAATGGTAATGGGCAGCAACCGGGTTTTAGTCCAGCGGCGGTTAAATGCTTCTCCTACCAAGTCAACCACCAGGATAGGCATTCAGAATGAAGCCACGCCAATTGGCACAAGTCAGTCACCCAGTATTTTTCTTATTCTTGAGTATAGTTTAAAATATATTTTTATAAAATGTTATTTATACTATTATAAAATACACTGGAACCTTGATAACTTGAATCGGTTGAAGGCGAAAAAAAATTTGAGTTATCAAAAATTCGACTTATAGAGGTTCCACTGTACATGAAGAATGCATTTTTTAAATAATATTATCAATTATGTAGGTACCTGCAACTAACATTGATTAATCCATGTATAGAACTATTTATAAAATAAAATAAAATGTAATATTTATTAATGTTACTTATACAATATTAAACAATTTCAATTTATATTATCATGTTAGTTTTATAAATTATTTATCTTTACATTAAGGTAAATTGTTATTTTTTGTAATTAAAATTATTTATGGTATTTTAACATATTAAAGGTATACCTACTTATGTCTATATAATATAATATAATATTCTAATATGATCTGAGCTTGAACTAAGAATTAATAAGCAACAATTAATGGTAAAAAGTTTAATAAAAAATAGACTGTAAATAGTGTATTACATAGTAAAATAATTTAGACGACAAATGAATAGACAATTTTAACATGAGGAAAAAAAACCCATCGACAAAATAAATAGGTATAAATTATTTAAATTAACTATTTAAGACAAAACTTTAAATGTTATTTATTTATAATAAAACCAACAAAAAAAAAATATTGAAAACATTTAAAAAATTAAATTATACATTTCTTTAATAAACACATTCCTACATGTTAATTCACGGATTTGTTCATTATCAAGCGAACCCAATTTTTTTTTAAGAAGTGAAAAATTAATTATAGCATCCAAATGATCTGGTTGAAGTGTGATAGCCATTATATAATACACTGTAGCCATTACGAAAAGACCATTGGCTTCATTGATTATTCTAATGTTATTGGAAAGTATGGTACTATAAAAACAGCTTCTTTATACCTGTTGAAAAATGAATTAAGATATAATTACTGGTTATGCTGAATAGATACATTTTACAAGGATAATATTCTATTAATTAAATCAAATACCAAGCACCATGTGTCTATCATGTAAAACAGAAATTAATAACAAAGGTGAGAAAATACCAATAGTACAATAATTATCCTAAACTGAAATAAAAGAGAAGTAAACTTATTAGAACTTATTTTCAAATTTAATCACATTATTATATTATGTGCGGTTAATGGATGGTAAATGTAAATATTTTAAATTTATTAAGTTTAAAGTAAATGTCTTTTTAGAGCATATTACAATCATATTTTAAACTTTTAAAAACCTAAAAATCCACTCATTAGTAATAACATTATCTTATGAATCAGTAACATTGTCAATATATCATATAAAATCTACAATTCATTAGTCTGAGATTTAGTTAGGTATAATATTAAAAAAATAAAGTGAATATAAGCAATCGAATTTACAAATTTTACATGACATTTTTATTTTTTATTTTGAAATTCAGAACTCCCCTCTGAAAATTATTCCTGGTTACACCACTGATTATAGATATGAACGATTTTTGTTTACATTATATAACCATGACTTCTAAAGTTTTGATTGAATAACAGACAATAAGTATATTATAAGGAATTCAACAAAAAACATAGAAACTTAAAAGCATTTAATGATGTACATCAAAAGAAAAATTAGAAGGTTATGTACTCACTAATAATAAGTTAGGGAAGGTAAAAATGTACACCAAATAAATATGAACTATAAGACAAGTTGAGAATAGTATAAAAAGTAGATAAGATATGTATTTATAAATTAGGAGATTATACTGAAGATTAATTTTTTTTTAATTTTAATTAAACTTTAACCTAACCAAGAGACTAAAAATAATCAGTATATTACAAGACAAATATTTAATGAAAACTGTATTAATTATTACCTGGTTAAAGCCAAATCTAATTGATTCAGTTTGTACAAAGTCAGGCCCATTTTCCAATGGCCAATTGCAAGTATGATGACTATCTAAATACGCCTGATACTTGCATGTCATTGCATGATTTTGAACCCGAAAATGATTATCAATAAGCTGCAAGAAACATCTTTATCTTGTCAATAATTTATAACCTTGAGAATGCATTTGGCCATTGGAAAATGAGCATGACGTTATATAAACTGAATCAATTAGATTTGGCTTATTTAATACAGTTTTTGTTAAATAAGCCTTATTTAATGAAAACTGTATTAAATAAGCCCAATTGATTCAGTTTATATAACGCCATGCCCATTTTCCAATGGCCAAATGCTTTCTCAAGGTTATTAATTATTGACAAGAAAAAGATGTTTCTTGCAGTTTATTGATTATCATTTTCCAGTTACAAATCATGCAATGACACGCAAGTATCAGGCGTATATTTAGATAGTCATCATACAACTGGCAAGCAACCAAAATGTTTTAATTCTAAAACTTTGTTATAAATGAAAACAACGTTTTTAAATTTAACAAAGTTTTAGAATTAGAAACAGAAAATTGTCTTGTTTTGTGAAATGTAGCTGGTATTTATTGTCGTCAAGAAAATTCAATTTTGATGATTTTAGAAGATGACCTAAAAAAAAACATATATTATTATATTATATACAATTTAGAATATTAATTAATACAGTTGTTTCTATAAATAAATTGGTATAATAACAATTGGATTCGAGTATTATTCAATGACAAAAGGCGATAGAATAGAAGAACCCCATGTTTTTTTTTCAGAACTCCTGGTAACTTTTAAAAAACATCATAAATAATGTATTAGGCAGTTTCATTTTGTTTAATGAAATTTCATTTACATTTGGCGTTTTTACTAAAAAAAATATCATTAAAAGACTTTTTATTCGAACAAGTTATTTCAAATTTCTGTTACAATACTAATAAGTCTGCAACTTATTGTATACAACAAATTATAAATTGGTTGACAACAATGTTAAAGCAAAGGTTTACTAACTTGTATATTTTAAACATTGAGAGGAATGTTGCAAATAACATAAAAATAGAATCATTGTTGGACAAGTACAGCGAAAAACGAGGAAATTAGTTTTAAAATAATAAATTATTAACAAATATCGAACATTTGTTTTTTTGGTTGTAATTTGTAAGATATCATATTATAATTATAAGACACTTATTAACTTTTTAATTGCAATATAGTAGATTTTATACAAATAAATAGTATTGTGAACTGCTAAAGTTGTGTTACAAAAATAATTGAAATAATGTCAAACATTTTCCTTACTAACCTAAAATTTCAAAACTACTATACTCTATTGAATAGTTTATTCCACGAGAGATCATACTGATTCTGTGCATGCAGAATAAGGTACGTCACTATAACCCACTATGTCACTAATGATAACCAACCATATTGTACAAGACAAAATATGTAATCGGCGGTCATTGACGTCAAGCAGCATCGCTTGGAATACTCGGAATATATTGAGAATTTGATGGGGAATGCACAGAGCTGACCTATTTTCGTAATCACGAGGCATATTCTCTTTGTTTAATGATTCATGGCTATGTGGTTTGTCAATCATGCAGTATTATTATTATTTTGTATCTTATACAATGACAACTTTATTATTAATAGTTAAATTAACAAAAAAAAAAAAAAATACTGTAAAAATAAGTTAGATGACTGCTAGACAAACATTAAAATAAAAAAAAAAAAACTTTATGACAACTTACATAAAAAAATAGGGAGAGTAAGTAACCAGAATCACAAATATTTTCAAATTATTTTATAGTTCAAAATGTATAAAAATATAATCTAAAAAATATTGAATGTCATTAGTTTCTACCTCAATAGCTTCATAAAGCAGTGTTAGAGAATCTCCTGACAATTAAATCTAGCTGGCTTTTCCAAAGGTTGCTACAGCCAAATCCTTCACTTTTGTAAGCCCTAATTTGCCAAATTCGTTTAAGATGTTTTCAAATTTTAAAAAAAATAAACAGTTATTTTTAAAATAAATTGAGTTAGAAGACATACCATTTATGTTATAATAATCAATTTTAAAGTAATAATAAATCTTTGCAATAAAAAATAAATATGACTGCATTGAACTTTTTAAAGACTCTTGCTTCATAGTGCCATAGACAATAGTAAGCCCAAAATAAGATGTTATGATAAGTAGAGCACAAATTTGTTTGCACCAAAAAGTATCATAATATGCAATAAAACATAAGTTTTAGATGATAATTGGAAAACATGTTTAATGTATCATAGACTTCTTGCCAAAACTCATTATCAGTTAAAATGCACTTGTTAGTAAATGGTGTTTTAAATAATTGAAAAGTTTCTTATGATTTTATTTAAATTTTTTCATACGACACAATAAATATGTTATTGCGCAATAATAAATATATTATTCCCCTATCTCCCATTTTGATGTACAAGTAATAAGATTTGTAATAAAGAATGTCATGCTAGCGTCAGAAAATTTCAATATTGTTAATAATATATTAAAATAGAAGTTTTGAATGATAAAAATATATAAGATGGAGTTACTATTTGTCATTAAAATGCATTAGAACTGATCAATTCAGTAGTTAGAGCCTGTATGTATATGTGTACCAAATTTCAAAATAAGATTTTACTCAACATGAAATTATAGTTAAAACAAATGTTCCTATAAACACCCTATACATATTATACATATATATAGTTGAATTATTAATATATTACAAATGATAACGAATTCATAGTTTAAAATATTATGCACATATGATTTTTCAAAAAAAGGCAACATATAATTGTTATAACATTTATTGACATAAACTTATGAACAGATTGTTGACAATCAACTGCAAAAAACAAAATATTTACTGTAGTAAGTAAAGGAGAAGGAATAAAATATAAATATTTTTAAATATTTAGTTGAAAATATAATTTGTGCGTTGTATTATTGTGTTTTTAATAATTCAGTTTTCGATCTTAGGGCGAGTATTTAGAAAATACAAACAAAATAATATGATGATGAACACCAGTAGAGTGAATAGTGTAGTGAACAGTGCAATCAGAACAGCGTTAGGAGCGTTTTAGGTTGGTCGTTCGTCTCTAAACTGGAATTAAATAAAATAAAGAAACTTACGACTGAAAGTCAAATATTCGTGGTTATTAAAGATACATCTATTTGGAAGCATGGTAATAGCTGTCTCCTGCCGTGTTAAAAACACAATGATATAAAGTATAGCTAATAATATATGAGCTTCTCTAGCGCGGCTAAACACACCGGTACGTTCTCAACTCGGTTAAGCGCATCCATCACGCTGTCTGCTCGTTGGTATCGTCCAACACATAGGTAACGCAGACGGGCTTACGTCATAACTGAACACAAAATATGTGGTAACAAACCAACAGGTAACTAATAATAAAAACATGACTGCGGGGGCTGTATAATATATTATATCGTCCAAGTCGAGATTTTACCAGTGAATTTGGTGACGTTTTTTAGTACCCACTACTTATACTTACTACGGGAGGCGGTGGTCCACGGATTGTATCGAAATTTAAATCACTCCACGCAGACTGTTTTGAAGGTGGTAGGCAGTGAAGGCGTGAATAGCTATTTTATGCTGCCTCATGCAAAAGTGGTGTTGGTATCCCGCAATGACTCCAGTTTCTAAGATCTAGACGGATAGAATAGTTTATTATTTATACTCGCATAGTCACATACGACTTGTGTTAAAAATATGTGAAAAGACAAGCGTAAAATGTGATAGAAACGGTGTGTGAATACTTATTTAAGGTAATTGCTTCTTAGGGAAAAAAGTTCACGCATTGACTGGTAGTAGGCATTGTCACAGACACGTCGTAAAACCACAGAATAGATGAAATTTCATCTGTTCTGTGGTAAACGGACTACGGTTCCATACGGTTCCAGAGTCCCGGAACCGTAGTCCAGACCACAAACGACTATGAATATTACACACCAGAAATGCGTTAAATAACGTAAGAGGGGACTGTATAATATAACATTATATCGTCCAAGTCGAGATTTTACCAGTAAATTTGGCGACGTTTTTTAGTAGTCACTGCTTATACTCACTACGGGAGGCGGTGGTCCACGGATTGTATCGAAATTTAAATCACTCCGCGCAGACTGTTTTGAAGGTGGTAGGCACCAGTGTCGCGGTGTAGTAAACCGACGAGGTCGCTTTACTATATATATATTATATAAGTATTCTAAGTTTGACAATAACAAAACTATAAATTAGAATTAGAATTAGGCATGTAGTAAACCGACGAGGTCGCTTTACTATATATATATATGATATAAGTATTCTAAGTTTGACAATAACAAAACTATAAATTAGAAGTGTCATGTCTTGTTCTTAAGAATAACAAGACTATAAAGACTATAAACCGGGTAATTTCACTTGGGTAACAACGTCAAAACTCTGGTTCCTTTTTCCAAGAATCCACCTCCTAGACCCTACCGTGTACACTCAGGACGTACCGAGAACCATATAAATACGGGTCTCTGTCCGTCTTAGAATTAGAATTAGTCTACCATCCCATACTTGTAAGACTTAGTTTGGTCGTTGAGCCTGGTCCTCAACATCGCCGCCATTCTAAGTCTATTCCCAGTAATTTTTTTAAACAAGTGTAATTTTTATTTTAGTAACTAATTTCTCGGGCAGTCGCTTAAGCGCTCTGTCCTCAAATTTATATATGTAACTTTTCAAACATTATACTTAATAACTTTAATAAACTTATTATAACTACTACGGCGTAACTTGTTACTCTGTCAAACCTTTCTCCTATGCAACACGTCAACGTCGTTGGATTCAAATATAAGCGTTAGTGAGGGATCACTACACGTTTTTGGTGTCAGGTGTGGGGTCACCTGAAAGAAGAATTTTGGTATCCAACCCAAAATCGAGTACATCAGCGGACCTCGAGTTCAACCACGTTACTGACATACCATACGGAAGAGGAAAAGCCGAGCCAAGCCACCAACTTCACTCAACACAGCCAAGCGGAGCATCAAGACGAGCCAGCAGAGCCGTCAGCACGCATAATAGGACCAGACCAAGGACGCAATGGAGTTCAATTTGTAAGTTGTCATTTTTAGGCAATTATATATAGTTTATGTCTGATAATCCTAATCAGTGTTGGGCAGTAGTTAATTATAACCCACAAACTTTACGAACAACCGTCATGAGTACTACATTAGGGATTGACACCGCCTTGCGCGGCATACCTAACTTTAACGGGGGTTCTGAGGCAGACTTGTCTTCGTATATAACAGAATGTAATTATGTTATGGACAATATCCATGAGAATTTTAGGACGATAGTTTTTCAAAATATTCTATCCAAACTAAAGGGGGACGCATACCAGGCTGTGCGTTACCGAACTTTTAACAACTGGGCGGAACTTAAAAGCCACCTTCGTACCGTATTCGGGGCAACACATTCGATTAACTATTTACAATCCCAGCTTAGCAATATAAAACAACGTTCCGACGAGGACGTACGTAGTTTCGCTGGACGAACCGAACGATGTTACCACGAATTAGTAGGGGCATTAACTGCAGGTTTAGAACCAGCAGCAGCCGCAGCAGTAGCCACATCGCATAAAACGGGGGCACTGACTGCATTTGTTAACGGAACTCGATCGGAAATTAGAGCTTTGTTACGTGCGCGTGACGTATCCTCTCTCGGAAAAGCAATTACTATCGCAATTGAAGAAGAGCAGGACTTACAACATATTAACCGACGATTTAACAATAACAAAACATTCACTAAAAATAACTCGAATAAGAAAAATATTAAATGTAATAAATGTAGCAAAATGGGTCATTACGCGAACGAGTGCCGTAGTAACGCGAGCACCTCGTCAACTCCAAATTTCAAAAATCCCATAAATAATCGCGACGATAAATCTACTATTTCAGTCAAACGCGAATATCAGGACCAGGTTAGATTTTGCGCGTACTGTAAAAAAAATAACCACAACATTAAAGATTGTAGGAAACGTATTTATAACGAGAAAAATAGAAGCGAAAACGAAAACGCGAATTCTAATACGGGAACTCGTACGGTCAAAGAAATTACACAAAACAACGTACGAGTAGTCACCGATTTTAACGAGGAACACATAACCTGTGTCTCGCATAATTTCAGTCCACGTAATATTAAATTACTAATTGATTCAGGAGCAGAAATGAATCTTATTAAAATCAATGCACTTGACGGGCAGGTAGTCGTGAACGAACACGAAAAACGCACTATTAAAGGTATAAACGAAATACCTATATTTACTGTAGGCACCGTAGTCACGACTATGCAAATTAACGAAGTAGATGTCCTCATAAAATTCGACGTCGTGTTCGGCGATTTTCCTATTACAGAATCAGGTATCATAGGTCGTAATTTTTTAAAGCAAAACAAGGTCATTATGGACTATAGCCAGAACGTACTGACCATACCCGAACCAACTGGTTTTAAGGAAATTATATTACCGCCGCGTAGTAACTGTGTGTTATTAATCAAAAACGACGAAAACATTTCTCATAAAAACATAACCATTAAAAAACAAGACGTGAACGAAAACGTCATTATTGCCAACAGCGTTAGTCCAGTAAATCGCGATACGATTATTAGTAATATCATAAACATTTCTGAAGAGCCTTTTGTCATTGATGAACTAACCACACAACATATTGAGTGGGAACCTTATCTTGACACAGTTTTAACTGTTTCTTCTGATGACACAGAAACAAACGATCGCATTACATTATTAAAACGAAATTAAAACGGACGACTTAAACCGCGAAGAACGGGAGCGTATACTAGATTTATGCTGCGAATACGCGGATCTTTTCTATTTGCCGGGGGACTATTTAAGCGCCACCGATGTCGTCACGCACGAAATTAATACACCGCGTTGTACGAAACCAATTAATATACGACCATACCGTTTACCTTGGGCGTATCAGGAAGAGATCGAGAAACAAATTAAAGAAATGAAACATAACAATATTATACGTGATTCCAAATCACCGTTTAACTTTCCACTCGTAGTAGTAAAGAAAAAGAATTTAGACTCGACAGGTAAACCCAAATTACGTGTCTGCGTAGATTTTCGGAAACTAAACGAAGTAACGGAAAATGAAGCTTACGGACTTCCAAACTTACTTGAGATTTTAGAATCATTGGGGGCATCCAAGTATTTCAGTACACTAGATTTGGCAAGTGGGTATCACCAATTACATATTAATCCCGCG
>JANEHU010002381.1:0-24052 GCA_027563435.1 Nasonovia ribisnigri | reverse complement strand
GTATAGTTGGTTTACCGCGTATAATCTAGTACGGGTGATACCCACTCGTAAGACAGAGACAACAAGTGTTACCGTCCCAACCGATAGACAGGTTAGGTACCTATAGATTCTGAGGCACAAAGTTCACACCATGATTTAAGATAGATCTATCTATAAACTTTGCCAATAGCATAGGTGTATGATGAATTGCATTTCGATACGTTTGGGGAGTCGAACAATATGACGCAAATAATATTATTTATTATATTATATGCATGGTTTTACAGCGACGCGAACAAATTTTTCCGAAACACAATATTAGAATATAGTATTATTATAAATACCTGTATCACCGTCATCGATTTTAAAGTAATGATTACATCAACGAGACTGTATATATTATAATATAGCTATATAGGTACCTACTCCTTTTGTTATTATATAGACAATAAATAAAATCTAAATAAATTCAAATTTAAATTAATAGCGTTTGTTGCAGTCGTGTGCTGCAGCTGGTGAACTCACCGCAATATTTTCTCCGATCATCATTTTTTTCTTCGACCTTTCGTAATTTCATATTTTTTTTAAAATTTTCAAGGACTTATGCCTAACATAATATTATGACATGGTTTTTTTCAATTTGACTAATTATATAAACTTAAAAATTAATATTTTTTTACAGTAGAATAATATTATGTGGATCATAATAATATATTCATTATAATTAGAGCTGGGATTTCGATGCACTTTGCATTCTTGTCTGAAGCTTTCTGTACGATGCTCGTTTTGTTACAAATATGTCTTAGGTATTTTTAAATTAGAATAAGACATTTTGTTTTGCATTTTTTTGCATTTTTTTGACAATTTTTTATTTTAAGGTAATTTTTCTCATTTTTAGGGAATTTTAGTCGTTTTTAAGTCGTTTTAGGTAATTTTGAATTTAAAATTCAAATTCAAAATTTTATTATTGATTTTTAATGTAAAATATTTATATGCTAACAAATTAGTATGAAAAACCAAATGACCTAATTCTTATCTACAGTTCTTATATATTACATTTATATTATATAAATTGTATATATTCGTAACCTGCGCGTATAGCGATCTACTAGAGCAATAAAATCGATAAGGACGTCCGACGACGCATCACACCGTTTAGTGCTAGGTTTATCGTTTAATAGTAAAGTTAAAAATATTTTATAATGCCGAAACCTAGTTAAGAGAACAAATTGAAGAAGAAGAAAAAAATATGTCACAAAGTTTTATTGCCGTTACATCAGGTCACACAAACCGGTCAGAATACTTTTTAGATTTAACTCGTGCCTTTCTTTCATGTAATATTCCGTTAACTGTTAAGTAAGCTCGATAATTCTAAGTTACGTTCATTTTTGGAAAAGTATACCAATAAACAAACTTCTGATCGTTCAACATTACGGAAAAATTACATTAGTATTTGTTACGATGAAACTATACAAATGATAAGGTCATATACGTAGAAAAAAAATATGGGTCTCTATTGACGAAACGACAGACGCCAATGGTCGTTTTGTTGCCAATGTCATAATAGGGACATTAGAAATAGGTAACATAGGCAAAATGTTTTTATTAAATTCAGAAATATTAGAAAAAACAAACCACAACACAATCACCAAAGCTTTTGACAGATCTTTATCAATATTATGGCCCCAAGGAATAATCCATGACAATAATGTCCTCTTATTTCTAATAGTGACGCAGCTCCGTATAATATGATAATTTTCGAAATTTTGATGAATTTGGTTAAAATTCGAACTTTAAATGATTATAAAAAAAATGTGTGCCTATGTATTTTTAATATTTTTCAATTCCTATTGTAATAATATATCAGGAACCTTGAATTAAATTTTCATTATTTTGGGCCCAACAAATAAAATTTTATTGATATTAATAGAAAAAAAAACTAAAAAAATTTAAAATTGAAATCGTCCGTAAAAAGCTGAAAAACAGTCAAAATATATTAAAAATTAGATGTTGTACAAAATAGCTTATATAAACATTCCGTGAAATTTTCATGCATCTACAGTTATTTGTTTATGAATTGCAACAAAATAAGAAAATCGCTACCTACATGAGAAATCGAATGAATATCTAATCTTGTACAAATTTGAACTTAAAATGCTCTATGACTTGCTTATAAACTTTTTTTTATTGATAAAACTAGGCAAACTTATGAGGAATCTTGTATTACATTTTCAAATCTTAGATTTAAAAAGAAAATTTTTATGAATTTCTAACTCAAAATAAATTGCACATTTTCGTCATTTTTACGTATTTTGTCAACATTTGAACTTTGGTTACCTATAAATAAAAATTGTGACTACGGATTTTTAATATTTTTCATCTGCCTTTGAAACTATATATTAGAAGCCTACTATTAAATTTTCAAGATTTTTACCCAACAAATAAAATTTTATTGACATTTATAGAAAAAAAAACTAAAAAAATTGGAAACTGAAAATGTCCGTTAACAGCTCAAAATAAGTCAGAATATTTTGAAAATGCTATGGTGTGTAGAAAATGCATATATAAACATTCGGTCAAAATTGCATGTCTCTACGGTAATTTCTTTTAGAGTTATACCAAAAACCAAAATCGATTTTGTCGAAAATTGGTTTTCCGTAAAAATTCCCGTTTTTCCTTTAATTTTTCATTTGTTTTTCTAGGCGCTCATGAAAACTACTGGGAAATTTTAACTTTTGACCCCCCAAAGTACCAACTAGATTCACTTTCCTATCAGAAAAGGTACTATTGAAGAAAATCGAAGCATTTTTACTGTCCTAAAAGGTGATGACAGACACAAAAATAAAAATAAAAAACACACATCATTGTAAAATCAATACATTCATCGCTCCGCTCAGAATCTAAAATATAACTAATTTTATATTATAAGTAATTTTGCAGGTGCAAAAATATGCAGAACATGCACTAGCTTCAAAATATGAAAAAATATGTAATATAATATTTAGATGTTTAATCAATTAAGTAATGATATGTGGACACTCATTGATTGCATGAACATGATGTTGAAAATAGTAACATACATTTTATGCAAAATCCGTTCTTAAGATATAACATTATGAAATCACGTGATATCAATATATTATATCATTTCTGATAGTGTATTATTGTGAAATTGAAGTATATATTTCAATAATGAAACAAGAATCGCCGTACTGTATACAACAAATGCTAAAATCAAAATTTTACAAATACTGACTAAAGAAATCATCTCGTTGACAAGATTGAACAATATACTGTATCGAAAGCTGACTGAAATAAAACTATTTTTTTCTGTTTTTCATCATCAATTAACGAATCGATACACTGTTGTAATTGTTTTAAACGATGATAAGGTAATAAAACTATCGTTAACATAAAATTTAATAGTAAACTGGTTTAAATTGACTGAATAGTATATATTATCAGATATTTTTATACGCTTACAATTAGTATTTAGATTATCAATTATTTAACTTTATTGATATCACACATGCGCGTTTTCCACGGTTGATCGTTTAACGTTAAAATTTTTTAGTAAAATTGCATAATGTAACAACGGAAATAATTTTATTAACCACCAATCCAACCGTTACAATTTTCTTGCTAAAATGCTGAATATTGAATATTGACTTTTTTTTTGTTGATAATTAGTTAAAAGTTAAAAAGTGAAGAAACAATTGATAAATGTAAATGATTGTGATTGTGATTAACGTCGATCTGATCATTACAACACATGCTTGGAAACTAAGTATATATTACTTATAAACGTATTGTAATATACTAAACTATTTTAATTTAAATTGTTATACAAAACTGAAGTGAACGTGAAATCAAATCAAATAACTCATAGAATTATCGCACTTACTTTCTCCGTCAAACCTGTAACTTTAATTTAAAACCTGATAGGTATATTTAGTAAAAACTTCACACATTATCTTGCTTGAAATCATGTTCACGAGGTATAAAATCAAATATTAACACATTTAAGTCGATTAATTCAATATTTATTTATAAATGAATACAAATTTTTAAAATATTATTAAATTATACAAGTAAGCTAGTAAGTTATAACATATATTATGATTTAGCCTGATTACAATCTCCAAATACTGTGGATTTTACATATTCGTTTTTGATATTTTCAATAAAATAATTTTCCTTACAAAGTAAAACAAATATACATTAAGGATTCCATTTAGCGTGTTCAACCGACGGAATATCCTCTTTTGTCCATTTTTGTAAGACTAGCCCACAATAAAAACATTGAACTACGTCATTACCTAACATTAGTGTACATAAAACCAGTTTCGGATAACAAATATTTATTTTTGACACAAAATGGATGGAAATGAATTATATGATTATAATCTCGACAAAAATGTGGTATAATCTGTATATGCTGGACACGAATTATTACGTACCAAATAAACTGTTGAAGAAAAATCATTGGAAAACTTCTGTAAATTCATGGTTATAATATAACTGAAATAAAATTACTAGGAAAAAATTTATTGAAAAAAAATAAAACAACTTTGTTGAACAAAGGTTCGTTAATAACTGACTAAATGTTTTAAATTAATTATGTCTCAACGTCTCTCAAGAAAATTACAGGGAGATTGGAATGACTGTAAGGCAGACAATACTCATTAAACTTTTTTTCTCCCTGTAAATTTGGAACCAGACTCAAAACATGACAATAAAAAATGATTTAAACATTATAAAAACCCGGGGACGTGCCCAATCGGGGATTTTGAGATTGACGATGAACACTTTTGTTTTTAGATTATTGCTATTTGTTATAAGAGAAATATCTATTAGAAATTAGTATTTATTATTTGTTTGGTTGCCCGGTTAATATCAGACATCAAATCAAATTTTTGCACATAAATCCGCTCATCGGCTTTGTCCGCGATCCGACGTAGTCGGGTTGACAATCAGGATGACTGAGTTGCATTATTACTACAGGGAGTTATACACAAAAGGAGTTGAACAATCACAATTTTTTTAAGTTTTGTCATATTTTAAGGGAAACGAAGTGCGCGGGATCAGCTAGTTTTTAATATAAAAATATAAGTATGAATAAATAAATAATAGTTTGATGGTTAGCTTAAATTATATATAACATGTATATGTATACAATTTGAGATTCTGAGTGGAGCGTTAAATATATCGATTTTACAATAATGTGTTTTTAAATTGTAAATTATAAGCGTTGCGAATGAATGTATTTTATTTACAATGATGTGTTGTTTTGGTCATCTACATTTGGAGTACTAAAAATGTTACGATCTTCAACATAAGCAACTTTTTTGATAGAAAAGTAAATTTAGTTGGCACATTCACGAAAATTGAAAATTCCCAGTAGTTTACTAGTGTTGGAAAGCATCGGGAAATACATTTAAGAATGGTAATTTTTACGCACAACTTTTTAAAAAAAATCGATTTTATTTTATTGGTATAATTAAAATAGTAATGACACTCGAAAATTTCACCAAATATATTTTATATTATCATTTTTCATATATAGTAATATTTTCGAAATAATTTGACAAGACATCTATCAAATTTTACAAATTATAAAAAAATTTTAATCGATAAAAACTTTTTCTTTTACCGGTTATAAATAAGGTTGAATATTTAATACATAGTTGTGTAACGTGTTGGGAGCTGAACAGTTGAACATAGTATATTCTGAGAAGAAATTATTTTCTTTACATATTTTTCACCGTTGTTCAGGAATCAGGACCACGAATGGTATTTAAGATTTTAATATTACAAATAAATAACTGTTTATCCAAAATATATTTGTCAATACATAAAACTTTATTATTACTTATTTAATTTCACTAAAACATGTTACTAGGCTTCAAAGCTGTGATTTCTGTAACAGTAGGTACCTTTATGGAACCTCGTAGGGGAAATAGATTCGCTACCTATAATTTTTATAACACCATATTAAACGCGTTAATTTGTGGTATATTAATAAATTATTCATACGAATATTTTTACAATTTATGTATAATCTTTAATTTTTTTTTGCATTTTTAGTTACCTATTCAATTATTTCTCTTTTAACCTCATTACTATAAACTTTAAAATGTTTATAATAATTATAATTCATATATTCAATTTTATTATTTTTATTTTAAATTGTATTATTTACCTTATTGTAAGAGTGAGTCTTTCCTCCGCTGAAAGTGAATATCGGAATGCTGTTACTTTTTTTCGTAATATGTGGACGTATCTGTCCAAAAATGTTATTGAATGAGTTTATCAATATATCTAGTATTCAAAAAAAATGAGTGGGTATTGTCTGATTACTGCACAAAAATGAGTAAAGCGTGCTTTTCCGTCTCTATACTTTTATTAAAAGGATGAACCTAACATTTTTTATCGCTCCTATAGGAGGAATTAAATACACAAACGATTCTGCCACTGCTATCACTAGCAGTGGCATATCATTCATGTGGTCATTATAATTCTTCCTATACACATTAAAATATAAAATGTAATATAGTACCTATAGTTAATTGTTAAATACCAATAATTGGTAGCAAGAGTTGAGTAAATAATTACTTACATAATATATAGAAATTAGAAATGTATTTAAAATTCGTTATTGATTATCTATTAGAAAAATGTTTTACAATATTAATTAACGTAATTCAAAAACTAACTTTTATAGCACAATTAACATTAAATACGTCATATATCCTGTTTGAATTTCCACTTAGGTAGCTATCTCCTTAGGTATCGATCTTAATATCGCAAAATATATAACCCAGGAGTACGTGTTAATATTGTTTTTTGCGAATCGAACGGTAGTCAGTCGTTATGAGTTTACGAAAAATAGTTTGACCACTAAACACTACGCGTAGTTGTTAATAATATATAAATATTTTGAGCGTCATACCCAATATGCTTCAATTTCAAAATTTCAAACAATATTTATAAATAAAATATTAACATAAAATATGTAAAAATATATAATATTGCAAAATTAAATATATTTAAATATTATAACAAAAACCATTAGGTAGGTATTGTATATTTATAATATACACGAAAAATGAAATATATATTAATAATATGAAAAATGTTTAAAATATAAAATGATCTATGATCAATTATATATGAAAAAGGCAAAATAGTTTATACTTATTTGGATGTATACTCACACACCGACTGACCTGTGTAAATGTGTGTATGTGTGTATAGTGACTCAAAGGAAGTGGACGGGTTCGCAAGACCGAGCAAGACCAGAAAGTGCTGGTGTGTGATGGATGTGTAAGCGTGTGTATATGTGAGAGTGTGTAAGCTTAAAACTATTGGACAAGAGGTAACTATAAGATGGTAACACGATTGCTGATAATAAGTTGCTGTTGCTGTATAATACACAATAATAATAATAATGACACAAATATATAATAAAATCACAGCAACACAAATGTATAAAAATATGATAGTAAATAAAATATAGGTATATAATAATTAGCGCACGGCTCTTATAGCCAGCAGCATAAACAGTATAATAATTAAGTACCTAATGCACGCTCTTGCGTGATACCATGTGCCGCAATTAATCGACGTGATCATCATTCGTCTCGAATGAGCAACAGGTCCGTATGACCCCAACACCAGACCTGCTTTCACTTTTTCCAGCTTGATTCTTTCGTTCACCCTGGCAAGTTCGGGAACCACAACTGGACGTTATTCTTATTGACCAGAAGAACTCGTGCCGGCTTCAATCAGGGCGTACGTTGTATTGTATTATATCATTGCCGTTAGTGATGAGGATAACTCTTGCACGGCAGCTCCTGTGTTTTATAATTTATTATAATACTCTTGTGATTATATGAATCTTTATTAACAAATTGATTTATCACTACATAAATATATTGTTTTGTATTATTAGGTTTTTAGGCGTGCACCTATATATTGTTGATGTAAATACCTAATATCTAAAATGGCTAATGCGTGTAAATTGCATTGATGTATTACAAATAAACATGGTTGGGAAAATAGATAACTAAAATATTAGATAAAGATAGTAAATTATTGATAGGAATGTCTCTAGTACGTACGACTTATGTGACCGGTGTGTTCTTAAGAGATGACAATAATTTTTTTTCGGTGAAGTTAGCTAGCTTTACGGTTACAGCCGATTAGGAATGAATAAATGACACACACACACACACATAATCGTCGAAAATACTGAGGATGAGTATATAAATAAATAGTTTTACATATACACTTGGCACAAACATAATGTGTTGTCCGGCGTATTGTATAGGCAAAATACATTACTACAGTGTTCAACATTTTGCACAAATAACAATTACATTTTAACTCAGAGGAAGTTTATATTTCGATCGGTGAAAGAAATTGGTTGGTTGCGCACAATCCAAAATCCATTGGACTTCACAGCAACCATCCAAATCCACGCTCTTTGGCTCAAGCCATATGAGTGAATAGTAACAACATTCTTTAGGCAAACGGAGTATACCTAGTTATTAATGTATGATACATATGCATCAGATATTATGAACACAACGAAAGCGATAAGATGACGAGGGATAAGTCTATGAAAATGTTTTCAAATAAAAATCATCATTAATTCCGAAATAGTATTTAAGTGTGGTATTAAGCGACGAATAAAGACTATTTTTTTTTATAATTAATTATAATGTTACGGGCCGAGAGCGTTTTAATACGCGCGATCGGTCACAAAGTCCTTTAGGAACACTACGAACACTTATGGGAACTTAAATAATAACAGAACAGCTGGATATGTCGTGTTCTAGTAGTTCTTACAGCAGTGGTCGGGGTTGCTGGGAAAAAATATACCGATGAACTACGTGATGCGTGTTATGCAGAATGTGTGTTAATGTAGAAACGTGTATATGTGGTTGGATGAACTGACGAACAAGATAACTATATTGCATGTGATGGTAACTAAATTGTTCATTGTTACACAAATATATCATTTAATTGATAATAAAACTGTGGCTCTTGTCGGCCAATCGAAATGGTATAGAAAATGATAATATAAATAACCAGTGAAACTTTCATATATCCACAGTAATTTCTTTTTTAGTTACATCTTAAACCAAAATCGATTTTGAGTAAGAAATCCCGTTTTTCCTTAATTTTTATACTGTTTTCCCCTGCACTTTTGAACACAATTAGGAATTGTTTACTTTTGAAGTAGTAACACTATTAATCGTTTGCGATTCTGGCTAAACATTGCAGTAAATTCCATCACGTTGAATTAAATATTAAACTTACAACTACTTCTACCGACATCTAACACTAGTATGTAGGTACTAGGCACAAACTAGTATAATTAAAAGTAAAGGAATCAATATTTATTATGTTTCGTTAAAACTTAAAAATAAATAATAGCCTCTGATTCTAGCAGTGGTTTTATCATAAATTATATACAATAAATATATTATATAAATATATTTGTGTTAAGACCTCTGTAACTAAATATTTTCATGTTTGTTCCCGTAATGTTAGGTTAGGTTACAAGTGGGTCACTGTATAATGGATGGTATTTATTTTGAATTCAACAATATTATATCATTGTATACGAAAAACAATTCTCAGCGAATACGGTGTGTCAGCCTATAGTATTGCAAAGTAAGTATATTTTGACACTATATTGATTAAAGCAATTAATTTTAGTATTAGGTATTAGTGTCTACTATGTTTATATATTTTCAGATTTTTTGCAGTATGAAGTATTTAAAGAGAGAATTTTTTTTTAATTTTCAATTGATAATATGTTTTGTCAAAATTTGAACTAAAGTTAAACTATTTAAAAATGGTTATAAAAAAAAATTGTGCCTATCTATTTTAGATTCTGAGCGGAGCGATGAATGTATTCATTTTATAATGATGTGTGTTTTTTTATTTTTTTATTTTTGTGTCTTTCATTACCTTTTAGGACAGAAAAAATGCTTCGATTTTCTTCAATAGTACCTTTTCTGATAGGAAAGTGAATTTAGTTGGTACTTTGGGGGATCAAAAGTTAAAATTTCCAAGTAGTTTTCATGAGCGCCGTGAAAAATAAATGAAAAATTAAGGAAAAAACGGGAATTTTTACGAAAAACTAATTTTCGCAGAATCGATTTTGGTTTTTGGTATAACTCTAAAAGAAATGAACGTAGTTACATGAAATTTTGACTGAATGTTTATATAAGCATTTTCTACACACCATAGCATTTTCAAAATATTCTGACTTATTTTAAGCTTTTAACGGACATTTTCTTAAATTTATTAAAGAATTATAAAATGTTCAGTTTTTATAATTAAGGATTGAAAATTGAAAATAAAGATTCTAATAAATAGAACATACTGTAAACAAAAAATCTAAAAAATATATTTACACAGTTATTTTTTACAGACATTATAAGTTCAAATTTGGACGAAATTACATATTAAAAACAATTTTAACGAGTAAAAGTATACATTATAATATTTTTCTAGCATCACTGATAATTTTAGGTTAATAATTAAATAATATGAATAATTTTAATTCAACTTAGCAGCTACCGTAAAATAACAATATAATTTTAATTTAAAATATCCTAGACTGACATACCGTCTCCGCTCAGAATCGTTTTTCATATACAATGATATTATATCATTGAATTAAAATTTAATACCATCCATTATACAGTGATCTACTTGTAAACTACTCTACAGCAGAGCTTGACCCCTTATATTTAAATATTCAACTGCTTTTGCAACAATATATCAGGAGTCTTATATTATGTTTTCTTGCTATTTGAACCAACAAACACAAGCGTAAAAAAAGATTTATTTAAATATTGTTTCGTATTATTTAAAAAGCAAATGTTAGCTATTTTAAAAAATTTTTAAATTTTTTTCTTTATATTTTAAACCTCAATATTATTTTAAAACATTTGGAAATTGAAATTGATTTATTGTTCGATTTATAAATTAATTGATGGATACTCGATTTAAAAATAATTTTTAGTGTGTTACTCTACCATTCCATGACCTAATGATTGTTCTTAAGAATATATTGAAAATTAAAGGTTGATATGACAAGACAAGACTGTAGTGGCTTAGTGTTCAACATGATATCACGACAAACTTGATAAATTAAAATAGCTACTAGGTATTAAAATACGTATAGGTACTAATGAAAATACTCACTGAGATAGGGTGTTATTGGATTTACTATGATTTACTATAATTCAAACAATTTATATTATTTTGCATCTAGTATTAGTAGCATAAGTGTCACATATTTAGTCTTATATATTCCTCATAAACTAGTCGTAAAATCACAAAGATTTTAAAGTAAATTTGTAGTTGAAAATGTATTAAATGTTAAATGTGTATTGCAATCGATATTGTTATTGTATTACAAAGTTTCTCACAAGTAGTTCATTATGACATTGTAATAAAACACTTTTTTATAGACATTTTATATTCAAATATGGACAAAACTAGATATTGAAGCAAACAAAATTGATTCTAGTTATGTAGATACCTATTTTGTTGTAATCTAAAAATATTATTCGTAATACTTAAATCTTTTGACGTAAATTATTATATTTTAAACACAAAATGATATTTTTGGCAAAAAAAAATTCAACATACCAATTGTACTTATGGAAATATAAATATATCATATTATCATATACTTAGTAATATAGGTTGACTTTAACTAAAAACTTGAAAAATAATTTTAAGTTATTTATAGGCATCTGCATTTTTTTTATGTTTTTTTCAAAAAAATGTTTGAACATTTTTACAAAATATATACAGTAGAAGCCGCTTATTAGAAACACTTTGGGACCAAAGTGAAATGTGTCAATTAACCGATTGTTTCTAATAAGCGATTTGTTAAATTTGTACTATGAAAAAAAAAAATAAAAAATACGCGGAAAATTTATTTATGTATTTATTTAACTATGTATATGTATATTACGATTTTCGTATTTAAAATATTTATCTTACTAATTACTATATTACATATTAAAAATATTTATCTTACTAATTACTATATTACACATTTAAAATATTTATCTTACTAAATTATTTAAAATATTTATTGATTGTAGTTTGTTTTTTTGCGTCAAGTAACTCCATAACCATATTTTCATATGAATAATGCTGCTCAAAACCTATTTCATCCGCACGGTGCTGAACAGCTCTCCTGAGGACACTTAAAGCTTCTACAATTTCCTTATTTGATGGCGGTGCCAGGGGTGTCTCGCTGTTTTCTTCTTCATCGTCAGTATTGGTCCGTTCAATTGTTTGAGGATTCATTACCGCATTACAAATCTCTTCTTCTGTTTGAATCTCTGCCACATCGAGGTGTGAGTCCACATCAACCCAATCGCCATAAACTTCATCCGAGAGATCGACTGGTTTTTCAGGCAAACTATGTTCGTGTTCGTCGTCTGTTTTATCGTCTGTTTTGTCATCTGTTTTGAATCCACCGTGACGAAAACAATTTCGAATTGTCTTCACACTTACTTTATTCCATGCTTCTTTTGCTAGATGAATAGCATCAAGAATGGTTATTTTTTTTGCTATATCGTTAGCTTGCAAGGAACAAGATGCATCGTGTAGACCATTATCAATCACTGCAAGAACTTTTCCCCTTATTGCTGATCTGTAATAAGCTTTGAAGGTGCGTATGATACCTTGGTCGCATGGTTGAATGATCGAAGTAGTATTTGCCGGTAAGAAAATAACTTTTATGTGTCTTAAGTTTATGCAGTCAATGATATGAGCTGGACAATTATCAATGAGTAATAAAATGTTCCGATTGAGCTCTTTATCCCAATTGATCAGCCAATCTTTGAAAATTGCTGCAGTCATCCAAGCGTTTTTGTTTGCCTTGTAATCTACTGGTAATGTTTTCACTCCCTTAAAACACCGTGGGTTCTGACTCTTACCTATTACCATCAATTTTCGTTTTTCCCCGTTCATGCTGACACAACACATAATTGTGAGTCGCTCTTTGCTCGTTTTTGCCCCTTTGGCTTTGTCAAGTTTGAGTGCGTATGTGTGTTCAGGTAGAGCTCTAAAATAAAGCCCAGTCTCGTTGGCATTGAAAATATCAGAGGGGAGTACTGGGATAGCAAATCGGTCCAATGAGTTTTAAACCACGATTGTGCCGCACTAAAATCGGCTTCCCCTTGCTCTCCATGCGTTTCAATGAAACTGATGTTCTCCCTTTTCTTCCAACGTTGAAACCATCCTTCCGTCGCAACAAAATCGTCTTTCCCCATTTTCTTTGCCAGGTCTTCTGCTTTTTGGCGTAAAAGTGGACCATTAATACGGGCATCTTTTTTCCTTACTTGTAAGAACCATTCCTTTAACGCTTTGTCTACAACTTCTTCTTTTCCTGCTCTTTTTCTTTTCCGACTATCACATTCATTGACCATTATTGCGCGTTCAATATTCGAACGGTTTTTTAAAATTCTATTTAATGTGCAATGAGAAACGTTTAAACGAGCTGCGGCATCACGTAAACTAATTTTTGGAAGCACGTCGTATGATTTTAATAAATCGCACTTCTGTTTAGTACTTAAATCTTGGCGTTTAGACATTTTTAGATTTAGATTTTAGATTTTTAGAATACGAAATAACGAAACACTAATCACCTTTACGTACACACGCCGAAGTTGAACTAAAGATACGTACAGAAAAGTACTCATCGTATAGGACGTAAGATAAAGTACCGTCCATATATAAACGTAACGACAGCAAAGATAAGATTAAATTACATATATTGGTTATCGCACGGATAACCGGTGTATATTATGTCAACTGACCTTCACCTAATTGTTTCAAATAACCGATGTAATGTTTCAATAATCCGATTTATTTTAAATGATCTAATATACGGGCGATCCGTCCCGGTACATTTTGTTTCAATAACGCGATTGTATCAATAATCCGTGTTTCTAATAAGCGGCTTCTACTGTATAATACAAATTTAATACAGTTCGTCATAAGATTTTAAAGTTAGTTAAATATATTATAAAATAATTACGTTCAATTTTTATATGAGTGTTTGAAGTTTGAATTTTCGAAAAATAACTATAAAATGTGTTATTACTTTGTAGTTTAAAATTATAATAGAATAAATTAATAATAGAATTTCATGCATTCTCGTAAGTTGTTCCATAACTACCTATCAAGGCACTTCCCTTGACTAACTACCCTGTCTAGTTGTACTTACCTAGCGACGTATATAAAATAATTTATTAATTTCTATATATAATGACATTTAATAAACTGTTAAATTAATTATATATATATTAATAGATAGTTAAGATATAGAGTCTAATATTTTAAATATATATATTGTGTTATGATTTCAATGATAAGTTGTAATATTAATCATATATTAATAATTGCTTTATAAATTGTTAAAAATTGTAATTCTTATTGTAAAACCGTAGACAGTATCGGACAAGCCCGATGTGCCACTATTCCATAGCACAGTGAGCCGATATCATATAATAAGTGTTGGACGCTATAGCAAAGATTTTTTGCGAAAGCAATCTATCGAATCCCTATGTCATATTTTATAGAACGCCAAACTATGGTAAGTAATGTGTTAAATCAAAATATGTTTATTATTTATTATTTATTGTTTATTATTTATTTATTTCTATAGTTTATGTATGGCATTTCAAACTGCATAAAATATTTATTTTTACACAAAATCGTTTTTTGGATTGATATTTTGTCTACATAATTTTAGTACTAGCTACTAATACCTAGGTATTATTTTAAAACTATACTATCCACGTTAACATGAATTGATACTAATTATCAATTACATTTTAGGCTCAAACTATTAACTTATATATTTAGTAGATATGCTAGTAGAGCATAACTTCGTATTACCTAACATAATATCGATTAGTCGATCTATGATATACATATCTAAACAAATTCATTATTATTTGGTTCTTATTAAAATAAATGATCAGGTATATTTAAATATTTTTTTAAAACAATTTTATATTTTAGGCTGAGCGACAAATGTATTTTTATATTGTTAATATATTATCATTTATCAGACTGAGATTTAAAAAAAATATTTAAGGTTTTATTAGAGTAGAGTATCTTTTCCTCTCGGTTGATGAATTTTACTATTGAATTATATATTGGTTATTATTTATTACTGACTGTTTTTTAAATGATAACCTATACATACAGGGATGGGCAAGATACTCAATTTAAGTATCGAGATACTAGTTATTAGATACTTAAATTTGGAGTATCGAGATACCAGATACTCAATACTCACATTTTAAGTATTAAGATACATTTGAATTGCTACCCATAGGTTTTTTAAAAATTGTATTTATACACAATTAGATATAGGTATATACATTAATCAGTTAATATAGACCACAACATTTAATAATAATATTCTACAACACAATAATTATTATTCACGTACATAATTATTTAGATAGTCATAAACTGCATAGGCAATAAATGATAACTTAATTATTAAACTAGTATTATATATTATATTATATTGAAAAAACTGTAAATACTGATTTTATAATACTATGTAGTCGATATTATAGTCTATAATAAAACTAATTATTTGTTATTGAATTATATTTATATTTTGTACCGATAATTTTAGTAGATACCTATGTATGTTATAGATGTTATAATTGTTGATAATTTAAAATGAATTTATACAATTGTATCTTAGATACTTGTACCGAAGATACTGCTCATCCCTGCCTACATAATAAATTAATCTAGGTCAATATATCCACCGCACAAAAATCCAGGATTAAAAAACCAACGAATAAAATAAATGACTGTTTACAAAAAAATAATAATTATTATTATAATAATTACGATTTTAAGATTATTTTGGTATGAATTTATGAAATGTTCATAATTGGTAGGTATATATAATAATTATTTCTTGAAAAACGTATTATACTCTATTTTTTAGTGGTGTGAGAATGAAAATGGTGAATAAATGAGTATTTTTAATTTACGCTATATTATATACGCAAAACTTGCTTGAAAGTTGAACTGTCGTAAAAAACCCACATACAAACACAGGATATTATAATGTTCTTACCTTCAAGTTTCATAATAGTTAGTCGATTCATTCCAATTTTTAAACTGACGATGCTAAATGTGATCTGCTGAGAGGAAATTTGTAAGTCGGAGACAACAAAAATAATAAAATAAGCCCGTTTCGTCCTCTTGAATCGTGACCATGGCCCATGGGGCAGCGTTCCCGAAATCTCGGTATTATGTTACCAGTGGTAACCACTAGGTAATCAATGAGACTAATCACTATGTACTAATAATTTGTTATCAAATAAATAACAACAAATTATTATTTTATAGTTTACCTTTGCGAAAGGCCGTTTGCCTGCTTGCTGTTTCTGAATATTATTTTTGAATCATTCAATTTTTTTAAATTTGAACAAAAATACAGACTATAGGTACATTCGTACAGAATTCTGGTCATACATTTAAGTACAAAACTGTCATGCATAACTTTATTTTTTGTGGTACCTAAAACATATCCAAATTATCGTCACTCCTGAATTTTCAAATAAAAGTATTATTGCATATGTGTAGGTTTGCTTATAAAATATTTATTTAATTATGAACACTAGTACCTCCTCTGTATTTTTTGGTATACTATTATTATTATTATTTGTTACGTATTTTTATACAATAGGTACGACCGTCCGTTGCCAATTATTATTATCGAGATGGCGACCCTCGATGACCAATAACCGCGTATAATAAATTATAAACCGTCGTCTAACGATGGTCGAGATGTAGCTCGTGAGAGGAGGGTAGCTGTATTGTGCAGCTTATAATAGAAAACATAATAATATTGTATTGTTGTCAGTTGGGTTGGCCACGGGTTGTGATCACTGTCATGCCTCACTAATCAGGGGCGTACCCAGAAATTTTTCAAAGGGGGGGTCCACTTTTTTAAAATATTAAAAAAATATATGTAATCAAAAAAAACACCAAACATATTAATTTATTAACTTAAAAATTAAACAATGTGTTAAATATTACATTTATTTTAATATAACTAATATAATTTTTAATAGTTTAAAATTTTAGTCTTCTATTTTTTTTAATAAGCTGTTCAATAACTTCTTCAGGAGTCAAAAGTTCTTTGCGATGGATACTTAGCATGGCTAAACCATTAAGTCTATTTTCAGCCATAGTACTTCTTAAATAAGTTTTAAGTCTTCTTAAAGATGAAAAACTTCTTTCAGAAGTACATGTTGTCACAGGCAAAATACATACAATTTTTAATAACTTATATACATTTGGAAATAAATCTTCATCACAAAATTTAAGAAATTCAATAGTTTTTTTTGGTTTTTTTTCTTTTTCAATTCTATTTAAAACGTTTTTCCACATTTTAAGTTCCGTTATAACTATATCAGGGTCACTTAAATCATCTGAATCTTTGTAAAATTGTATCAACTCTAAAATATCATTCCTATTTTTATCCAAATCATTGTCAAATAAAGATTGAAATCCTTTTATGATTGATCTGTGTTCTATAAAACGATTATTCATTTGATCAATAAAATAATCTAAAAATGGAGTAAAAATTTATATTCTAAAATACTGTTCAGCGGAGTCTGTAGAAATATTATAGCGGTTGGTTTGGCGCTTACAAATTCTTGGAATATGAATATCAAAATTTAAAAGTTTAGATTTTTCTTCTAAGACCATAAAAATTTTTGAAAAAACTTCATCACTATTTTGTCTCATTTGTTTTACTTCATTAGTTAAATCTTCAGCTAAATTCATTGCTTCGATTAAGTCAATATTATCTCTTTGTAATGCTTTACACAAGATATATGAATGTTTAAAAACTTCATCAATTACCATCAAACTTACATTAAATGTTGTATCACTTAATGAAAGAAGTAGTTGTGTTGCTTTTGAGGAAGTTTCTTTATCAACCCACCCTGCCATTATTTCTAATGAGCTCACTATAGATTCTTGTAAATCAATAAATGTTCTAATAGATTCATGTTTTTCTACCCAACGTGTTGCACATAATTTTATTAATTTTTCTTTCTTTGAATTTGATACTTTACTTCTTACTTCACTTTGTAATACACACTGTCTTTTAGGAGTATTCATAAAATTATAAACAGTTTCAATAATACCCATTGCATTTCTGATACAAGCTATTTCACAAGAACTACATATTACTAAATTTAACACATGAGCACTGCAATGAACGTATACTGCTGTCTTGTACTGTTTTTTGATTATACTTTGAACACCATTAAACCTTCCACTCATAGAAGCTGCCCCATCGTAGCCTTGCCCTCTTAAATATTGTATATTTACACCAAAATTATCCAAGCTTTTTATTAAAGTATGAGCTAAACTTTCTCCTGTTGTACTTTCTACTGGAACAAAATTTAAGAAGTCTTCTTTTATTTCATTATTATAAATATACCTGGCACAAATTGAAAACTGTTCTATTCCAGCTACATCAGCTGTTTCATCTGCAAGAACACAAAAACCTTTCGAAGAATTAATTTTTTTAACAATCTTATCAAGTATTAAATTATTACATATATTATTAATTATTTCATTCTGTATTTTTGGACTAATATACTGTGCATTACGTGACACTAATACGATGCATACGCATTCACTTTGTCGCCGCCGCCGACACCGCAGAAAATATGACGGTCATACCTAAATCATAATTTTATTTTAATATGATTTACTATAAAAACGGTATGGCTGCCATATTAAGTACATAATATACGATATATACTAATAGTATATTAATATATTATTTACCATACATACGCGTACCTACTCACGATCATATTATTATACATACATGAATTGCTGCAGAGTTATATTATTTTTATCGTCCGTGGGCAAAAGTGTATTAGGTATTTATTTACCTCGTAAAATATTTTTTTATTTTTCTACCCTAGCCGAGGTTTTCTTATTTACTTCCACTGCCTCAAGTCACAGTAACACTAATGATTGTTATTATTATTATTATGTTCACAGCTGAGAAAAGCGTATTTTCAACACGCATACCAAATACACCTACAAAAAAGTGTAAACATAGCTGTGAAAAATATATAAATTGAAAATATCAATTTTGAAGCACATTTTAGTATACTTATAATATTATATTTTACTCCCTAAAAGTTTAAACACGATGTCCAAATATAACATTTAATATTTAACAAAACACTCGTCCGATTCTCTATATTATATAGACGTATATTCTGTGATATTACGTGGAAAATGATAATTTTATATTATATTATTATTATTTTTGGCGGCGCCATCACTTCGTTGACGAATTAATATACTTCGGTATACGATTTTGAGAGGAGCGATGAATGTAATGAATTTACAATGATGTGTGTGTTTTTCATTTATTTTATTTAAACTTCACTATTTGTGCATCGTGCATAGACATAAAATATCATATTATACGAGTATATAAGGACAAGATAATTGACTTGATATTAGTTTAAAATCAAATAGGTATCAAAAATCTACTTATATACAGGCCTAGATAAACTTCCTCTCTTAAATTTGTATGATAAGTATTCATACGGCAATGTCACTCAAAAACATATATTGTTGGAACTACCAAAATAAGTGTCAATGTTTCAATAAAATTCACATTTATAATTTTGTGTGAAATGTGCTGCGTTCAGGGTCGTCTACCTACCATGGGTGGGGGGGGGTCATATAATTTAATATTTTTGTGTCTGTGTACACAATAAGTAATCGAAATAAATCTTATTTATTCAACTTCAGTATCTTTTCCAGTGGAAAAGTGAATATAGTTGCTTCATTGCAGCTGAAAAAATTTTAAAATCCAGTAGTTTTCAAAAGCACCTCCTTGAGCGACTTTTAGGGCTAAGAAATTTTAAAGTTTTATTAGTTTTTTTAAAATTATTGTTGATAGAATATTTTATGGTTGGTCAAAAAACTTGAAAATAATAACTTTATTATAATTTGGAGTTATTTGTTTTAAAATATGTGTGTTCTTTTAAAGGTTTAGGAGCATAAAGATGCAAGGTTGGTTTATGTTGATTCCGTGTACATTGCAAGTCAATTTGTGGAATAGCTTCTAATGCATTTATACGCTGGTATATAAAAATGTTTGTTAATTCGATTTTACTGGTTTAGACAGTTCTAAACCAGTAAAATAAAATTAATAAATATTTTTTTACAATTTTATTTTTTTTAAATTCTAAACTGTTTAAATAAAGTAATGTAGCAACACAGTATTTACATTTTTAACTTTTTTCAGCTTTACTAGTATTTACATTTCATTTCAGATATAAAACAATGTTCATTGTTTTTGTAATTAAAAACTCCTTGAATTTCGTGTGGTTTCTCTCTGAGGGCTGATGATTGAAGACATATTGAAAATATATTTAAAAGTTCCTGGTTCCTAAGCGTATATCCACAATGTATTAAATGGCCAAAGTTTAAAATATTCTCGCCTTCTGCCATATTTCTAGTAGTAGGAGTACCATCACACAATTTATAAATTGCCTTAAACATATCCTATCCATTAAAAAAACTATGCATTGATAATTAATTTAAAAAATATAACAAAAATAAATTAATATCTATTTATAGTTCAATAAAAATTCACTATTGTAGTTTAAATAGTCTTGGAGAATGCGCCGTAGGAGTCGTTAATATATAATCTACCAGAGCCATAGGCGTGCGCACGGGTGGTGCCGGGTGTGCCTGCTCACCCCCCGAATTTTTGTAATTTGGGACCTCGAATTTAAGTCTCAGAGCATAGGTGGCGCTGCAATATTTACCTGATGTTACTAGAGTAAAATATCATTTTTCTAAAATATGCGGTAATAAATAAATAATGTTTTGTGATAAAAAAATATAATAAAACGTAAAATATTTTTAATTTCTGTGATATAACTTATGATAGATTATGACAGCTATAGATTTTATTGACTACAAAAGTATAAATAATAAATAAACATTGCAGTTGATCTAGAAATAGATATTATATCCAAGAGAATATATATATATTATGTAATATTTTTACCGGCTGATCCACCGCCAACAATAAATGAAATCGAAATTTCTGAGTACCTATAGAATCCCCCGGCAGGTCTATGATCCCTGATTTAGTATCATCTGCCACATTGCCTATTAACAAGGTTAACATGTATATTAGTTGCATATAAAATGGCCAGGAAGGTAGTTGTCATTAACCACAGTAATGGATATTTTGTTAAATTTGAATCCAATGATTATTATCATTGATATACGAAAAACAAGTCTGAGACAGCCCGTCAGCCAATAATAGGTACCTCCAAAGTATATATTTGTATCATATTAGTCAACCTAAAATATTTTATATTACCTTTACCTACAGTTGTTTCTTTCAAAAACGGGAAATTTTAAAGAAAATGTTGATTTTTTATGTAACTTTAAAACAAACGATTGTAGATTCATGAAATGTTCACCTTATGTTTATATCAGCATTTTTGGCACACAATAACATTTTTAATATCAAAAGGTTTTGACTTGTTTTGTGGTGAACATTACAGTTTCCAATTTTTTTTAGTTTATTTTCTTTAAAAGTCAATACAATTTTATACATTAGCTTAACTATGGAAGAAAAATTAACAGTAATTTCTTTTAATGAGACATACATTTCACACAGAATTTGTTACGATAAAAAATTTGAAAAAGTCCACATAGATGTGTTCAAACCGTTATAGCTAGAGGTAAGAAAATTAATTAATAATTTTACATTTATATTAAATGTACTTGATTAAAATGAGTTAACTTAAAGGGTTATTGAACAATTGGAAACAACCAATATTTTGTAACTACGATACTGCTATGTCAAAAGAATTACTTAATAACATAATAGAAGCACTACATGAACATGGTTTTAATGTGATCGCTATTGTGAGTGATATGGGTTCTTCAAATGTTGGATATTTCTATAACAAATACGTCTTTTAAACACCCAGTGACTAATAAAAATATATATGTGTTTGCTGATGTGCCACATATCTTAAAACTTGCAAAAAACCATTTTCTCGATCAGTAAGTTGTCCATTCCTATCTGAAATCACACAAAAAGTTACTTATCAGTTATATTATAATATCACCTTTGTACTCATCTAGAGGGTTCATTTATCTAATGGAAAATACTTTTGTAAGAATATATTGCAACAATTAATCAATTTAATGAAGGAAATGATTTCAAGTTAGCACATACGATTTCTAACCGTCACATTTCTATAGAGGGTACACCTCGGATGAATGAACGGTTAGCTGCAAATTTATTTTCAAATACAGTCGCCAAAGTCATATTATTCTGTTGAAACAACAAACATACAATTAATTACAACTGGAAAGAAGTAAAGTTAATACATTATTATTTATTAGAATATTAATACTGACCAATTTAAACCATGTAGGCTTCAGACACTACAAGTCTATTTAATGAGTGGTTTGACTTGATGAATACAAATCAAAAGTTAGATAAAAACCCTTCAAGCTACGGGCTTGACGAAAAAAAAACAAACAGAGCTATTGAACAAAATGAATAAATTTGCATTAAACATGAGGGTTCATGGAAAAAATTCAATGCTTCCATTTCAAAAAGGTAAAAGAATATTTGATAAAAAAAATATATTCTCATATTCTATTAAAATAATAAATATGAATTAGGTATTGTGATTTCCAATCCATCCCTCATCAATTTATTTGGAGAATTAAAAGAATATGGGGTTTCTTACATTACTACCAGGAAACTAAATCAAGATGTTGTAGAACATTTTTTTAGGTATATCAAAGGAATGGCAGGGCGGCAAATAACTGTATAACAGCATTAGATTTTATGTATTGGTTTGTATTATTCTGAGACAATTATTTAAGTTGACTTAAATCTTATGAGTTATTACATAAATAATTAATTCATATCTTTTATATAATATAGTCTTGGGTGGTATATTTTAGGTAACACTCCAATGTTGTGCTTACCAAAAATAGAAACACAGAAGATGGAATTGACAAAAGTTTTCTTAACATTCATGAATGTCTAACCGGTGAAGTTATTGAATCTACTGATTTAATTACCAATTCTTATCATCAATCTCAAGAAATGGATAGTGCATTGGCTCAAATTGAATCCACTTTTGGAACAAGCGACGGTCAAATTTCAAACACATGTATGGATTTGTTAAATCAGTTTGAATCTGAGGTATATACTAAAAATAATAAATACATATTAAATGAATGTTAAATCTTTAAGATATAATACGTAACAAAAATTATTTACTTTATAAGCTTTATACATGAATAACATGATTCCTTCAACGGCCTTGAGAAAGAAAGTTTGCCAATATGTCTTAGGATATGTTGCATCTAGATTTGCAAAAAAATATTCTCTAATGGTATCCAAAGAGCAAACTACCAATGATGAAAATTGAATTAGATATCTGTCCAAAGGGGGATTGACATACATGTTACCAATATACTATATGTGAAATAGCTAATCAGTTGATAATTTAAAGTTTAAACCATAATATTAATCACAATAATATAATATGTCTATTCCCTATTTATTGTTTTTCCTATTATTGATTATGTCTTCATTTCGAACATTTCAAATAAGTTGTATATAACTTGATACGTTTATATTCTAATGTTACATGATTGATATAATGATATTTAATAATTGTATGGATCACTCATGAAATTACTCAAAAATAATAATTCTAAGCTAAGCTTATTCAGTTGTGTTTACCTAAAAATATGTATTGCGCTTACCAACAATTGAATTGTTATTCTAATATTTAAATTTAAATTTAATTATAACTTTTTTATGTTCCTATCAAAAGAAACCAACGATGTTGTAATGTAAATTTATATGAATGCTCCAACATTTTTGATTGTTTTACTACTGAAAATAAAAATCAATGAAACTTAATTA